>QPKB01000010.1:14283203-14362956 GCA_003546025.1 Camphora micrantha
ACGTGAGCGAGGTAGGCCGCCATCCTTTTGTCCCAAGTTTGATAGTCTCCGTTCAACTGGCTCGTCACCAATTGTGAGTAACTGAAGACCACCAGCTGCTGTGCCCCTATTATTTTGGCGCTGCCGAGCCCCGCGATCAGGGCTTCATACTCAACTTCATTTTAGACGCCTTGAAGCCAAGTGTTAAGGCTTGCTCGATGATAAGGCCCTCTGGAGATTGGAGGACTGTTCCAGCGCCAACCCTTTTGGAGGTTGAGGATCCGTCGATGAAGACCTTCCATGCTGAATCAAGAAACTGCTTCCAGGTCTCCTCTTCTTCCGTCTCGGTAACCTCTTCCTCATTGCCCCCCAGTTCGGTGTCGAGTTGTCTCGATGTCGAACTAGGAGAAACAAACTCCACGATGAAGTCTGCCAAAATTTGGGCCTTGATCGCTGTTCTAGGTTGATACTGGATATCGAATTGCCCCAGTTCGACGGCCCATTTTGAGATTCTTCCAAAGAAGTCGGCCTTTCTGAATAGGGACTTGAGTGGATGTTCTGTAACAACCACTATGGTGTATGTCTAGAAATAGTGGGAGAGTTTGCGAGAAGTACTAACGAGTGCTAATGCAAGTTTCGCCAATGGCAAGTACCTGGTCTCGGCAGCAAGGAGGATCTTGCTCATGTAATAGATAAACTTTTGCTGCCTGTCTTCTTCTTTGATAAGTACTGAGCTCACTACATGATCCGAGATCGCCAGGTACAGATAGAGCACCTCACCCTATTTTGGCGTAGACAATAGGGGAGGTGAGGATAAGTAGTCCTTGAGTTTTTGCAGGGCTCGATCTCACTACGAAGCCTATTGGAATTTCGAACTTTTCTTCAAGAGCTGGAAGAATGGGCGACACTTGTCCGCAACTCGGCTGATGAAGCGGTTGAACACAGTAGCCATCCCCATAAGCCTCTGGACTTGTTTCGCCGTGGTTGGACTCTGAATTGCCTGGATTGCCGAGATCTAGTCTGGGTTGGCTTCGATTCCCCTTCTGGTAACCAGGCTTCCCAGGAATTTGTCGGAGTCAATGCCAAACGCACACTTGGTCGCGTTCAGCTTGAGCTGGAACTTCTTGAGGACATCAAACGTTTGACGCAGGTCGGCCAAGTGGTCCTGTGACCTTTTAGACTTGACGACCATGTCATCAATGTAGACCTTCATGGTTTTACAGAGCTGAGCCTGAAACATCTTCGTTACTAGCCTCTCGTAAGTCGATCATGCATTCTTTAACCCAAAGGGCATCACTTTGTAACAGTAGATGCCTCTGGGTGTTATACATGCAGTCTTCTCTTCATCAGGCTTGCTCATTGGGATCTGATGGCAACCTCAATAAGCATCGAGGAAACTCATCATGTTGTGCCCGACAGTCGCATCGATCATTTGGTCGATCTTTAGGAGTGGAAAGTTGTCCTTGGGACAAGCCATATTGAGGTCGGTGAAGTCGACACAAGCTCTCTACTTTCCGTTTTTCTTCTCGATCACTACCGTGTTTGCTAGCCACTCGGGGTAGTTGACTTCTTTGATTGCTTCAGGTTCCAGTAGTTTCTGACCTCCTCAATCACGGCCTCAGTTTACTGGATTCCTGTTCTTCGAGCTTTCTGAATGTCAGGTTTGTGCTTGGGGTCCACGTTTAGCTTGTGGCACATGATTTCTAGACCAATGTCGGGATTTCGTAGGGGGTCCAAGTGAAAACATCCTTGTTCTGTAACAAAAAGTCCAACAACTCAGACCTTTCTAGCTCAGTCAGTTGGCTACCGAGCAGAAAAAATCTCTCTGGATCGTTGGGATCGATCCTGACTTCAGCCAAGTCTTCAATGCTCTTTTGTTCTGGAGCTCGACCAACTCCTCCAGTTCTGCTTCTAATTCGGCCATGTGCATCTGGATCGGCTCTGTTTCACAGGGCAACACGGCCATCAAGCATTGTTTAGCCATCTCTTGGTCACCTCCGACAGTGACCATTTCAACTCTGTCGTTCCCGTTCTCCAACGGGAACTTGAGCTTCTGATGATGGGTGGAAGGCACGACTTCCATGCTATGCAACCAAGTTCTCCCCATTATTGCATTGTATGGTGATGGTACATCTACCACCAGGAAGTCGGCTTGTATACTGGCTCCTCCAATCTGGACCTTCAGGGAGTTCCTTCCCTTGGGGTATACTGGCTTCGAGCTGAAACCTATCAGGGGAGTGCGTGATTCTTGCAAGTCCTCCTCCCTGAGTCCCAACTTCTTGAAGCAATCATAGTATAGGATCTCCGAGGAACTCCCGGGGTCCACAAGCACCCTTTTTAAGACGAAGCTTTTCAACTTCAGAGTCAGGACAAATGGGTCATTGTGGGGGAGTTGGACCCCTTCTAGGTCCTTATCCGAGAACTAGATCTTGGGCTTTTCTGTCCGAGCCTTCTTTACAGCTGGCTCCAGCTCGGTCGCCAAGCCCTCCTGCCCTCGGCACGAGCCTGGTTGCCCCTCCTTGGCGCGGGAGCTAGGTGGATGACGTTTATTATGCCCTCTAGCTCATCGCTGTCTTCATCATTCCGGTGCTGATGAGCTCGGACATTATTATTCCTCTTCTCGTCTTTGACGTAGTCCTTCAAATTTTCGTCTTTGACGAGCTTTTCAAGGTGAGACTTGAGAGACATGCAGTCTTCTGTTTTGTGCCCATTTGGTTTGTGGTAGGCACAAAACTTATTCTGATCTCGGGTGGAAGGATCACCTCTCATTGACTGTGGCCATTTAAAGAATAGCTGTGATTTGATCTTGCTGAGAACCTTGTAGATTATTTCCTTGAAGATTGCATTCACAACCATGTAGGAGTTGGTAGACGACTTTTCGTTTTCTTCTTGCCCCCTGAGGTGGGGGCCGATACCATCACCGAGCTGGAAGAAGCTTTATATCGGTTCGCCTCCTCTCTCCGGAATGGCTTCGTGTCCTTCTTGGAGGATCTGTCTTCGTGTCCGAAACCAAAGCTTTCTCGAGCTCGGATTTCGTCCTCCTCTTACTCAATGAATTGGTTTACCCGGGTCATTAATGCTTTCATTGTGGCTACGGGGTACCGGACAAGTTCCTTCCGGAGCTCATTGCCTAGCAGCAGAGCCTGCTTGAAGCACATGATAGCCACTTCGTAATTGGCGTCCTTGATTTGGCTATAGACGGTCCAGAACCTTTTGGCAAACTGAGTAATGTTTTCAGTCTGCCTCATCCTGATCGCCATCAGGTCATTGCCCGTCCTTAGGATGACTCTGTGTGCCTCGAACTTCTCCACGAAGGAGTTTCTGAGCTGTCGCCAGCTTGAAATTGATCCCTCTAGGAGTGCACAGAACCATCTGAGGGGGAGGTCTCCTAAGCTCGAAGAAAATACTCTGCAGTTCAGGTGTCCGACATCTCCCCAAATCGACATCCGCTGGGTGAAGTGTCGGAGATGTGCCGCAGGATCCAAGGTTCCATCGTAAAGGAAGAACCTCAGAATACTAAACTTCTCGGGAAGTAGCAAGCAAAGTCATGAAATTAGTCACTCGAATGTAATTCTTATAATTTAATCATTACTAATCATGACAAAAGAAAAGGGATTTGGAAGTAACCTTAAACCTTGACAACATAAAAAAAAAAAAAAAGGATAAGTATTTTATTTAATCTCCTAAAGCATTCCAAATCCTCTCTTGGCGAAGTTATCTACTAATTGGATAAGTCAGTAAGGATAGTATTTTATTTAAATACTACACTATGAGTCCTTGGAATTTTCTTCATCTATACATTTTCACCAAAATACCTCTCTTGAGTTGGTGATGTTGGTGCATTGCTTGATGAGATTCTCTCTTTCTTTCAATCATTTTATATTATTATATTATTTATTGAACAATAATCTTTTACTTGATTTCTTCTTTTAGTTAACTACTTTGTATTAACTATTTTCTTTTAACATGGATGGCTCTGGTTAATCTTTCGTGTGAGTGCGTGAAATACCCATCTATTTAGATATTTGAATTCATTTTCAGTTTATACAAGTCTATTGTAGTTTTTATTTTTGAATAAAATCTTATAAATAACATTTTAATAAATATAAATAATACCTTTATTTCTGTAAAATCAGTAAATTAGAAAAAAAATCACATATTTCATTATATTTTTATTTTTTAAGCCCGGGCTTTATTGTTAGTAATATACATATATATATATATATATTTTTTTTTTTTGCGTATTCTGGTAGTTCTCATTTACAGGGTGTGTAGACCTTGGGGAAAAAAAAATACGTCCCTCTTCTCACCAAAGCCACCTTTTCCTCACGTGGTAAGCAAGTCAGAAGTTGATTAAAGTATAGAAGGAAACTTCTCAGTGAGAGAGAGAGAGAGAGAGAGAGAGAGAGGTGGCCAGAAAGAAACCGAGTAAGGAATGAAGACAACTTAACAGCTAAGTAAATGCTCCTACCTCCATCCTCTTCTTCTCTTTTTTGACAAGAAGATTAGAAGAAGATTCATTCTACAAACCATAGAGAAAGAAAATCACACCAACTCCTGTTTCTTTCGCGTAGTTTTCAACAGCTAGCTGTTAAGCAACTTTTAAGTTTTAATAGTCATTATAATATTAGTTAAGTAACTTGCAATTCCATATAGAATAGGAGTCAGCATCCCCTGCAGCTTACAAACTGTAACCTCTTTCTTTTGCTTCACAAACACACATGCATGGTTTAAAATCTTGATCTCGGTTGCGGTATCGGCCGGACCGAAAACATATATGATATCGATATCGGTTGCGGACATCGGTCCATCACGGTCGTCGCGGTGTGAATTTTTTTTTAATCCAAAAAAATTCGCAAAAATATCCAAAAAATCCAGAATATTAGAAAATGCTGGAAAACAATATTTTTTTTCCATTAGTAACAGCAATAAATTAAAATCTCGGTCACCTTAAGTTATGAGTCCTGTCTGTGTTGCAGTTTGCTGTGTTCTCCAGTATTTTATATAATGCAACCATTATTGATGTTCATAATCAATTTATTAGTGTAAAATATAAGAAAATAAAGATAACATAATAATTATCAATACATAATTAATAAGCTATTAGTATTTACTATTTAGTATCATAAATAATCCAACGAATTTTTTTTAAAGTAGAAGATTAAAAAATATCATTTTTCTACACCCAAAATCATGTTTATAAGTAGATCTAGTATTAAAGTGTGTAGATCTAAGTGAATAACACAACATAAACCCAAAAATGACATGCCAATGATTGTTTCATTCATTTTTATGCTTTATCTAAAAATAAAAAATAAAAAACACATAATAGTAAAAATAAGGGAGTTAATTTGATTTTCTCTTACTAAATAAAATGATTTCTTCAAGAAATAGTGTTGGAAGTTGGAAATATATAAGAGAATGAGCTATGAAGACTTGGTTGCTCTAAGGAGATGAGGGAAGAGGAGAAGAAAATAAAAAAATAGGGAAAAAGTTACAAAAAATCAAGGTTTTTGAACATTACTCCATCTCGGCCGATATTTTGAAAATATCAGCCGAGATATCGGTTAAACCGATATTTTGACCATATCGGCTGATATTGGCCAATATTTTGCCTATATATTGTCTGACTCGGATCGCTGTAAAATATCGTCGCGGTATGGGCCGATACCGGTTCATATCGGCCGATATGAACCGATATCGGCCGAGATTTTAAACCATGCACACATGTGCCAAAGTGGCGTACTTGCTCAAATTAACAGGACCATTATTGAGATGGGCCGCCAGTAAGAATCTGATCTCTCTTTGGTCACTCATTAATTGAAAATCTTGGCATTACCATCAAATAATCTCTACCAAAATGAATGCGTGCCCAACCATCACCTTAATAAACGAAATCCTCTTGGCCGTCTGTTTTATGTAATTAAATGCTTATGAATTCTCATACTTGTATTTATGAAAATGGAAAAAATTGAAGGAAAATAATGCCCGGCGAGTTTCCAAAAATAAGAATCAAAACCTCCTTTAATGAAATGAAATAAAGGAAGATGGGAAATGAAAGTTAGCTATCACTCTAGTAATTCATGGTCCATCTATATCTCTATCTTATATCATTCACCTCTCAACTCTTTCATAGAAATTTTTTGGAGCCCACTTAAGCACATGTACGTTACGGGAACATCAGCCCTTTCACCAAACTCTTTCAAGATATACAAATGAAGAAGGTGTAGAATTATAGATTGAGTTACTTTATGGATGGATGATGCGTATCCAGGCTTTGATCATTGAGATCTTATGAGTCCACAGTTGGATTACCATCCCGATGATATCTAACGATTGAATCTCGTTGGATCTAGCTTTTGATGGATGGAAGGCCCCATGTGTGTAATTATCTTGAAGGCCTCATATTGGGGAGTTTCACATGGGAGGAAATAAAATAGGTGTATTACCTGAAGTTAAGAGACGCCCAAGAAAATTTAAAAAGAAAACTACAAGTGAAAGGGCTCCTTTTTAAAAAGAATAATAAAATTGTGAGAGACCCTAGGATTTGTGGGTATATCCCATTGCACATAAATCCTAATGCTGCAACTCTCCCCTTTTTCTTTTGTTTCTTTTCTATTTTTATTATTGAGTTTGAATCCTCTATCGACTTTGTTTCATGGTGACATTGAGTGCCAGCCGAAAATACTATACATATCACGTGACATGTTCCCCATCCAATCCAAAAATTCAAAATGCAGTGTTTTCGGTTGATGTGGTAGAACGTGAGTGGTCTACTCACGGTCACCGCAAAACAAAGCCGATAGAGGATCCAGACTCTTCTTCTTATTATTTTTATTTAGTTAGTGATGATGTCATCACTCTTTAGGGCTTTATGTATTAAGAGACTATTATGTTATCTTCTTCCCTATGTTATGTGATGGATGCTACTGAACGAAAGAAAACTCGTTTTCGAGTTTCCCTTGTGTCTCCCTTGACAAGCTCACGGGATCTTCAATAACACCTCTGAATTGGAGTTTGGTGAAGCCCAAGATAGGTATTCCTCGTATCTTCCTCTATTTTCCTTCCTGTGTAGTCTTTTCGGACAAGAGCTTTAGATCTATACCATCTTCTCCATCAGCCATCTCTAAGCTTTTAGATGTAGGAGTTTTTTGCTACCCAAGCCAAGACCTAACCGCTAGATTTTTAATTCTAAATCACTCGCGCTAAGATCTACATCGTCCTCCCAAAACCCAAACCAAACATTCAAACTAAACCTATAATCCTCCCAAGACCCGAACCCAAAGATCCAAACTATACCCATATTCCAAATCTAACCAATTCTCGAAGGCTCTAACACAAAACAACCCCAAACCGCGCGTCATCCCAAAACCCATCCAACCTAACTAATCTAGCCAAACCCAAAGTGGGCCCCACCAAACCTAGCTCAACCCCTAGTGGGTCCCACTTAACCCAACCAAATATGTCCCCACTTGTTTTATTGGTTTTCATTAGTTGTTTCCACTTTACAAATTTATTTAATTATTTATTTTTTTGCTTGGCTGGCCCAGTGGCTAGGACATAGGAAGTGAAGGGCTTCCACCAGGGTTCGAAACCTGGTGGGAGCTATGGGAGCGGGCGCCTTATTCATAAGGCTAGCCCTCTTTTCCACTTCACATGATTAAAACTAATTAAAATCCCTAAATCTAAACATCAGCTTGAGCCTTTATAATGCAGTGGGCGGATATTTTCAGATCTGAATTTTAAAAATTAGCCCATATTACGCATTGTTCAATTATGAGGATTTGGCTCGATATAGATCGCAATGAAAAAATAAAATTCGTGTAGCCGACTCCATCATAATTGGGACAAGACTTTGATGACGATGATGATTATGCATTGTTCAATTGTATCCAAGTTGAGGTAAGCCATTTGTTCAATGCCTCACAATGGGAACAAGTAATCCACTCGAATTGGCTATTTTCTAAACAAGTGAAAGTTCCAACTTCCATTAAGATCCTTTCCTCTCACAATTAGAGGGGTATTTATTGTAGAACTTGTAACATTCATTACAAATCACCCACTTAATGTTAAAGGGTGTAGATGGTGTGATTCATAATTCAGCATTAATTATTAATTTTTAAATTGATCACATCATTTCATATTAAGTTAGATTGCATCTTATCCTCCATCAACATGCCTGATAATGTGAATATTAGCATAATTTTATGCACTATTAATCATATATATTAATCACGTTATGAGTCATGTACATAATATTTTGGACAGACCAATTTCTATTGAAGTAAAAATTAGATATATTTCACCGGAGGTGATGGCATCCATTTCGAATAGTCTAAATTTTCAGAGGAAGCATGTGGGAGACCCTAGGGATCTTTAACCAAAACGCTTACTTTAATTATATATTATGAGAAGGTTAGTTTTCACAGTAAGAAAACAAACATGAAACTTAGAAATAGAATGTGTGTAGAACGTGGTTTCCCTGTAGAAAAAAAGAAAAAGGAGAAAAAGAAAATGGGACCCATCTACCATAATTAATAATCATTACCCTACCAGTCCATTGCACAAAACTTGCCTTTATCAGAATTATCAGCCTGTCTCTCCATTTAACAGATAGACAGCACAGATCAGAGAAAATACCCCCTCCTTGCTACAAAAAGCACTCCACTTGTGCTCCTGAAAAAGCTCCTTTGTCATCAAAGCCAAAAGCAAGGAGAAAAAAAGGCCAAAAACACCAACACCACCACCAGACATGGATGAGAGCTTTGCTGCAGAAGAATCTCCTCTCTTTTGGCAACAGCAACACCAGAATCGCCGATCTTCCTTTTCTTCCTCCATCTTTCTCAATCCATGGTTTATTTTTTTGACTACTCTCCTACTGGGATTCTTCCTCCTCTTCTCTCTTCCCCCTCTATTCTCCACCTTCAGAAGCATTCTAAGGCCCAATCAGGTGAAGAGAGGCTGGGATACTCTTAATCTTTTCCTCGTCCTCTTCGCGATCGTATGTGGAATTCTAAGTCGCAACACAAGCAATAGCAGCAGCACCAGCAGCAGCAGCAGCAGCAGCAGTTTCCAAAACAGTGATTACGGGATTCAGAACCAACAGGTAGTGGAAGAAAATTCACAATCTCCATCACAATCATCTCATCCTCAGTTTCCAGAATGGCTGGATGAATATGCTAATCGGAGAATGTACGGCGAAGATGATCCGATCCTGACTGGATCCAATTCCACTATTCGTCCATTGAGGAGGAGCAGCAGCTCGTATCCGGATCTGAGACAGGAGTCCATGTTGATGTCAAGGAGTGAGAGATGGAAGCTCCCCGGCAATGTCGATCTAGACAGGAGGAAGCAGAGCTCGGAAAACCTCCGTCAACGCCACCGCCATCACCGCCGCAGGTCGTATGGAGGTGGAGAAGATGGAGGTTTTAAAGGCGTTTTCATCGATAAGTTCGTCGTTCAGCCCACAGAAAATCGATCCCCACCTCCGCCACCTCCAGCTCCTACGCCGCCTCCACCTCCGCCACTACCTACGGTGGCACGAGATGAGGGATCGGATAAAATAGAGAGAAGCAAACGAGAGCCGCCGCCTCCACCGCCACCTCCACCGCCGCCAACGCCACCTCGGACGTTGCGGTCGGAGAAGAAGAGTGGGAGAAGCGAGAGGAAGAGAAGTGGAGGAGGCGCGAAAGATATTGCCAGTGCTTTTGCTCATCTCTACAATCAAACCAAGAAGAAGAAGCAGAAGAACAAGTCTAATTATGATAATGCCCCTCACTCCTCTTCTGCTCCTCCTTCTTCCTCTTCGTCTGTTCCGCCACCCCCGCCGCCTCCGCCGCCTCCCGCTGCTGTTTTCATCCAAAATCTTTTCAAGATGAGCAACAAGAGAAAGAAGTCTCATTCGATCTCAGCTCCCTCTCAGCCACCGCCGCCGCCTCCGCCGCCGCCGCCGCCTCGACCGAAAAGGAATCAGCAACGTCCTCCTCCTCCTCCTTCACCTCCGCGCATTGGAAGCGAGTCGCCTCTGATCCCCATTCCTCCGCCACCACCGCCACCACCTTTTCGATTGCAGAAGCTGAAGTTCGCCGTCCGTGGCGATTACGTACGGGTCTCCAGCGACATCAGCGAGTCCTCAGAGACCGAATTCACCGAAGTCTCAATCCCCGGCGCCGTAGGAGGCAATGGAGATGGGAGTAGTCTGCAATCTTTGACGATGCCGCCGTTCTGTCCGAGCCCGGACGTGAACACAGAGGCGGACACTTTCATTGCTAGGTTCAGGGAAGGACTGAGACTGGAGAAGATGAATTCCATCAAAGATAAGAAGGTGAGGATTGGAATTGGAGGTGGCACTGGTGAGCAACCCAGTGCAAGTTAGAGAAGGTATTTGGCTCATTTTAGCAAATTCATTTTAAAATTTTTAAAATTATTATACTTTTACTTTTCTTGTTTGGTTGGATTTTTTTTTTTTTTTTTTTTTTTTTAATTCCCTCTCTTTGTTTGGTATATATGAAATTGCAATGTAGTTTGTGTTTGGGGAATTCTGAAATGGAGAGAAAAGTGTGTGAGAAAGAGAGAAACAGGGGCTTTGATTGTTTTAGAATCAGGCCTGTTTTTTCACTTGCCTGACATGAGAAGAATTGTTTGTGTTTCTTTGTTAATACTCTCAATAGGTAAAGATAGCAGAAGTGAGTTGTTTTTGTATTCTTTATTTTTTTATCTTTTCCAAGAGTTCACTTGTTTGTTTGAGAATTGAGATTGGAGAATGAACAAAACATTTCCTTGTGTTATTTTGCTTTCTGATGTCCACTGATGGTGAGTTATACTGGTGGGCCATTTTGTGCCCATTGGGAATTTTTCCACATAACCATATTCAGATATGATGGTGAAACATTATAAAAACAGAAGATTCAGTTCAATAAAACCCTATAAATGTGGTTTGGCAAATAAGTTCACACATGCATGTTGAGGGAAACCAATTAGATACCAGACAGAAACCAGCTTCTTTCTTCAATCTTCATCCTAAGTCATTTCAGTTAAACATGATTGCACAGCTAACAAAGTCCAGCAATTAGATTTTTGGTGAATACTTAATCTATAAGGTTAACTTATATTGATAGAGCCCACTATAATCATGTGTCCCTTTGACCCATTTGTCTCAATTTATCTCGATCTGCCCATAAAGATCGCAATGTGATAAATAATCAAGTCTAACATACATGATGGATTACAATCACGGTCCAACCCATGGGGTATTGAGGAGCGGGCTCCATCCAAAAGGGAATATTGAAAAGTATTTCCATTGCCCTTATTAACACCTCAGGGTTTTGGTAGGAATAACTAGCTGAAGAAATTTAAAATGGTATTAGAGCCAACCGGTCGTGAATTTGAATATCAGGACGATTGGATAAAAAGGGCTTTTTATGCATAATATTTGCATAAAATGAAGATTTCATTTGACGCATTTCCATTTCATGAGGAGAGTCTAAAATAAATGGCAGGGACAATTCACTTTATCTTTTCATTTTGCATCCTCTTTGATTCATTAGCTATGATATTGAAACAATTTTATTTTAGGCCATTTATAATTTCCACAAAGAGGATGGGGACTGCTATTCTACTCCAACTGTTCTTTTTCAGTTTTCTTATTTTAAATGCTTTTAATTTTTAATATTTCTTTAACAGAAAGGTTTTTGTATCAGAAAGCCCTTGTACATGTAAAAATCTAAGGAAGTCCTTATGCATTATTGTGGAGTTCCCTAATCTCACAATCAAACGGCCAACCTTTTCTCTCTTTGGCCAAGACTATAATTCTCTTTAACTAACTTTAACTCAATTTTATCCAATTATAATTGATGTATCCCATATGAAAATGTAGTCGGATCACAAAAACTTAAAACACATCATTAGGAAATATTAGATCTGGAGTGATCTCAATTGTCATTTTTTAGATAGTTAGAGACATGGGTGTGTGAGTAGAGTGCCTAAGTTTAAATCTCCATATAGCGAAAAATAAATGGTAGAATTCTAAAAATCTCAAAAAATTATTGTCAAAGAGTAAGTTGCACATTGAGAAATGGCTGACCTTGGAAACCTTCCTTCTTTTTTAAGGGGTTGGTGGATACAGAAGTAAACAATGAATGACTTTTTTTTTTTTTTTTTTATCTTTTTTATTTTGTGGCTTTCTCCGTGTCAACAAATAATTTAAAATATCTTGACCTTTTACAGATTTTACAAAATTACAGCCATCCAGAATTATCCTTGGACGTGTAGTTCTTTCTCTACTTCCCACAAAGACTTCACAGTTGGGAAAAAAAGAAAGAAAGGAAAAATTAAATCATACATTAGACAAGGACAATAAAGAAATACATGGATGAGGATTTTGAGAGGTTGACACTAGTTTTAGTTAAAGAAGGGAGCTGCTATCGGCATACAAATTTTCTCCCTTTCCACACATATTTAAAAAAAAAAAAAAAAACATCCAGTAAAATTAGTTTTTTGCCCACCCTCTCCCTTTCTCTCTCCCCACCTCCCCCTTCACCTCCGGCCGGCGGCAGATCTTTCTCCCCTCCCTCCCCCCTTCCCACCTCTCTCTCTCTCTCTCTCTCTCCCCATTGTTTCTCTCTCTCCTCCTCCCTTTCTCTCCCCCCACTTCCCCCTTCACCAATGGCGATGGCCGACCTCTCTCCTCCCTCCCTCCCCACTGTTTTCTCTCCCTTTCTTCCTCCCTCCTCCCTCCCTCCCACTGTTTTCTCTCCCTTTCTTCCTCCCTCCCCCTCCTCCATTTCTCTCCCCCACCTCCCCTTCACGACGGCGATGGCCAACCCCTCCCTCTTCCCTTTCACTCCCCTACCTTCCCCTTCATCTCTGATCCGGATCCGGCCTAGACCGACGATCACGGGCCGCCCTCCCCTCCCCTACTGTTTTCTCTCTCCCCCCCCCCCCCCCCCCCCCCCATTGTTTTTCTTCCCCCTTCTCTTCTCCTTTCTCCCTTCTCTTCTTCCCTTTATTCCCTCCTCATCTCTCTCTCCTTTCATTTTTTTTCTCTCCCTTCTCCCATTTCTCCCTCTCCCTTCCTTTCCCTGGCTGGCTGCATCAGGCAGCTTGGCAATTCACAAACACACCGATTGTCTAATCTGCGCTGACTGGAGGTGAAGAGAGAGGTGGGTAGAGAGAAAGAAAAAGGATGGGTAAAAAGGTAATTTCATAAAGTATTTTTTTTTTTTAAATATACATGGAAAAGAAAGAAAACTTATACGCCAGTATCAGCTCCGTTAAATGAGATTATGGCAACAGACTTCTTTGGCCTTTTGGAGCTGGTAAAATTTTGAGGGTTTCTAATTTCTACTCAAAGAACCGTTTTATTATAACATATAAGTGATGAAACAAACAAAACGTCAAATCAAAATCAGGCTATAGGTGCGGTGGTTGACTTAGGCCACTGTTGCTTTGATTTGTAGCCCAAGTTTTAAGACCTGTGTTAGGTTTATGTCCAGATTGTCCGGGGGCGTCAACCTAGAAATATCCTTAGTAAAGATTGCAACTGCGAAGTGAAGCCCCACATTTTGAAATCCTAACCTTACAAAATAAAGTCACTTCCTGTATACTGGATTTCATCAAATTTTACATCAATCTAAATTTGTCCCATCATTAATTTGATCATTTGACGAAAAATATGATCATGGCTACGCATAAAATTGTGTTAATCGCATTTCGGCCAATCCAATGGTGGTAGGATTTCTATTTAAAATAAAATTTGATAAGACCTTATATAACTTGAAGCCTGAGGGCATTTATTTTAAACATTTGGATTTCAACATATGGGCACAAATGTGGAGTTCCTCTCGATCTGGATTGGTTAGGTTTTTGTGTCGGTTTTAAGACTTTTACAAACCACTCCAAGGGAAGAGAAGCTTTTCATCTTACCATCGTCATCAGACATCACGTGAAGAAATGGATTTGTGCTTTAAATAATCAGAAGTGGGACCCAGTATGAAGTGTCAAAATAATCTTTTATTCCTTCCACGCTTCTACGTATAAACACTACACCAGAAAAATTGAAAGAAGGAACCCTCACGCATTGATTTTGCACGTTACTTGTATTTGACCATGTTGAAAGGCATCGCTATTTCCTGTTAAAATCTAACCTATCAGGTGTTGATCTTTCAAGCCTTTGATGAGTGCATGCTTTCCTGGAAAAATTGAAAGGCCCCCCCACGTTGCTCTCTTATGACACATGCCTAAACTTGTCATCTGATGTGATTTGTTTGCCGTCAAATTAATCGCATCAATTCAAATGGTCAGGGTCCCTTAATCATTGTATAATCAGAATTATAGCTCCACATAAAGTAGCTTTGAGCTGTATTCTAATTAGCAATTAAAAATGTTCTAATGCCTTACCTCTTACCTAATCTTATTTATATAACCTCTTTAAGATCTATTGTTAGTAATATTGTTTTCTTAGAAATAACATAGAGACAAGTATGCAATTTGTTTCAGTAATTTCAAAGCAAGAGAGGATGATGCCACTGACCACACTTACAATTTGGTTGTAGGACAGAACCCCGTCTCAAGAATTAATCTTTGCTTTTCAATAGGGGAAAAAAGGTTATTGCCTATAAAGTGGTCTTTAGACCCGAAGTTCGTTCATGAACGTTTGAAGTGATAAGTATTTTTCATAAACTATTCATGCGATATTTTAAGGTCATGTGATATTCTAGCAAACGGCCATTGCTTAAGAAAAGTGTCGCCCAGCATGTGGCCGTTTTGGGCATTTGAGAACTTCTCCTAGGAGCATATTGCATACTATGCACATGTGGGCGAGCTAGTGGGGTACGCCAGGATTTAGTCTTATGATTGAAAATATGATGCATGTAAAGGTCTCTTGTTGATAAGGAACGTGCAAAAAATCAACTCCCTCAAAATATCCTAGCCCTTGACTAAATTTAATGGTCTCTTAACCACATATTTTTTTTGAGATTCAGTCCAAAGAGAAAAAAATCCAATGAGTAAATTATTTTCGTGGGGCATATACAAATTCTATTGTTAATAGCATAACTAGGGAGATATTCTCCTAAGAGAATCCTACATGAAAGTTGTGTAGGAATTTTGGTGAGCTCCTTTAATTTAGCTAGGAATCTACATTTGTAGATGATGAGGGATTAAAAATCCCGCATCGACACTGTCACTTTCGCAGGACTTCCCTACACTATTTTTGTTTTTTGCTAGCTTGGCCCACTGATCATGAGTGATACTACCAATGTGAAGACTACCCAAGGATCGACCCCTGGGCATGTGTATGACACTGAGTGTCAACAACACTCAACCATCAAAAGGTTTGTGTTGAGTGCTTAACCACCATAAGTGAGTTGTCTCATTGGGTACTTAACTACCATCAGATGGTTCCGTAGTAGTTGTCAAGGGTTTATAAATAAAAATCATATGTTTAATTTTATCATGACATAATAATGCAAATATTCTATACAACCACACAAAAGAAGTTTCCATTTCTAGGATATCTTTTCATGGCAATCTATTATAAGGCTTGTTGGGGATAAATTAGAAGGGCAAACCCGTGAAAGTCCTGGATCCTTAACCCTAGAGTGTGTGTGTGTGTGTGTGTGTGTGTGTGTGGGGGGGGGTGTGGGTGGGGGGGGGGGGGGGGGGGGTAGGGTTTAGCTATTAATTAGTGACTAATTATGTCCAATTTTAACTTCTTTAAATCAATTAGTCACAAGCGGTGATTAAGTAACTAAATACTGAAGCTAATCAATACAATCACCACAAAGCACACATAATAACACAATTATTTATAGTGGTTCGGCCTCAATGCCTACATCCACTACCAGTTTGTGATCCAACACTCCACCGGATTTCCACTATCTGTGTTTTTTAATAGGCTAAGTAATAACCTCTAACAAGATGTTTTACAAGGTTTAACAACAACCTATCAATGTGCTTTTCTAGGCTAAGCAATAACCTTCACACAATACTTTTCTAAGACTAAGCAATAACCTCTATACTATGCTTTTCTTTAGGCTAAGCAATAACATTAGCAAAAGATGATTTTTCAAAGAAGTGTCAACACAAACACTTTAAAAATTTACAATTAAAGTTCAAATACAATGCCTCTTAATTAGGCGGATAAGAAAGTGTAAATCTAACTCACACACACACACACACACACACACACACTATATGAATGCTCAATGTGTATGTATAATGTCCTCAATTAATTTGAAAATGAAAGCTCATAAAAACATTTTTGATTGGAGGTAAGAATGCTAATCACATGTTAAAAGACAACTTGTAAAAATATGATACAAGTAATGCAAGTTGTATTGAAATTACAAATCTAAAACATGTGATGCATGAGCATAGTTGATTTCAAAACAAATTAATTTGCCTATGAGGTCATAGAATGAAAACAACTAGCTAGAGATCCAACTAAGTATGAGATTCATGCTATGAGAGAAATCAAAGTTTTAACAAAGCATGAAACTATTCATATGAAAGTTAAAACAAACTTGGTTTGAATCTAAATGAAGAATCCAAACAACAAAGCAATTCAAAGTGAAATACATGTAATGGATTCATCAAATCATAGTTAACATGCTAAAATAGAATTTTCAAATATTTAAACAAAGCATGAAAACATATGATAAGGAAAAATACGCTTACATAGATGATTTACTTATAATTCCAAGCTTTAGCTTCCTTTTATGACCCCATAGCATTCCTTAGCTCATTCTCCTTTGTTTGCCTTCAAAACACCTCAAGAATGGTCCTTGGATCCACACATTTGGCCTAGGAATGAGTTTTTTATATAGAAAAAGTTGTCCAACGTCGGTTAACCGAACTCCAAACGGTAAAAAAAAGGGCTAGTTTTGACCATTCTGGAAAGCGAACCGAAGTGGGTTCGGTCAAGGTTCGGTTAACCGAACTCCCAACAGTAAAAAAATGGCTAGTTTTGACCATTCTGGAATGCGAACCGGAGTGGGTTTGGTCAAGGTTCGGTTAACCTACATCTTGAGTTTGGTTGACCGACATCCAGTTCGGTTGACCAAAATCACTGTAGCAAAAATTACTGTAGCAAAGTACTATAGCACCAAAAAAGTTTTGCCTTCTTAAACGATTAAGTAAAAAGTTACTCCAAAGTATTTTGCTAGTGGGAGTTTTGGGCCTTGGAATCAAGCTTCGAAACATGTTTTATTTCAATCTAAGAGTTTTAAAAACATGAAACCTAAAATGCCTAAGATGATTTGAAACTTTTAAAAACATTGGCTTGCTTGATTCGTCAAACTTCTTTTAAAAAATAAATGAATCCAAGTTTAAAATCAAAACATACATGAACCATAAGTTTTAAAAGTCTTAAAAACAATGCATGTATAAATCAAGATTTCAAGTTTTCTAAAGTCAATGTATATGTGAAAATTCGAATGATGCGAAAATGATAATGCATCCATCAAATTGCAAAACACGAAATCGCTAACAATCTCCCCCTTTGCAATTTGATGGCAACTTACTTAACACCGAATTTATACACTAAGTTTTCAGCTCCTCTAAAATGGACAAGTCTTGAAATCTCTTGGATGCTTCCTTCTCTTAGTTTGAGTTCTAGTTCTTTTTCTTCATTCTTCTTGATGCTTGGAGCTTCATCATCCTTTAAGCTTCCTTTTTATCTTTCTTTCTTTAGCCAAGCATCTTCTTTAACTCCCAAGCTTTCTTTCTTCTTTCATCTCTCCCACTTTGACCAATGCACTCTCTCCCTTTGGCAAGATATGCATTCTCTCCCCCTGTGGAAGATAATACAATCTCTCCCCTCAGATAACTTGGGCATTCTCTCTCCCCTTTGACATTAAATTGCAAAAGATCCTACACACATGAAACAAAGAAAATACCTTTGAGTAGCACCTGTTAATAAAAGAAATCAAACATGAAATTCATAACAGGCCATCATGTATGATTAGTTATCTCTAAGGGTGCAAAGCCAATACAAGGGTAAATTTGATCAAAGCTAATGCTTCTTATGAAAGTTTATACTCCCCCTCAATCCATTCTCTCTTTTTGTCAACTCTTTGACAATGATGGGTACAAAGAAAAGGTGATTTTACCAATTGAGGGTAAACTTCAAGAAAAGGATTAGACAAGCTTAACATGATCAAATTATTAAAATTAAGAACAAGGTCAAGGGAATGTGATAGGGGTTACATAGCATAACATCAACTAATGTGCTTATGAAAATCATATGCTATATATTGAAATCATTTCATCCATCATTAAATATAACCGCAATGTGTAATGAGAATGAAATGAAATTCAATTATGAAGCCAACCTCAACCATTAATCAACCAAGATTATGAGCATAAAAAAATGGCGGTTATGAGATTTACCCATGAGCTCAAGAGAGGTGGTATACATGAAGATTATGATGCTAATGGAATGTGACATGGAATGAAAATATATTTATCATCAAGTTCAATCCAATGTACACAAGATCTATCACATTCTCAAGATATTACACCAATTGGATATAACATCAATCGAAAATGATACTAATTGATACCAATTGATTATGACAACACGATTAAGAGCATGGATGAGAGAAACACAAAATTCCATCAAGCATCATAAATGGATATTCATCACTTAAAAGATATAATAACTTAGTGAGCATAATGATAAATATGAGAAATTGTATTTTAAGAAATGTAAACATGTAAGATCAAAATGCAAATGTGTCATGACCAACAATATGAAATAACTAAAAGAAGATTAGGTTGGTCATTTAGGTTCAAGGCCTTAAGGTTTGTCTTAGTAACTAACTTTAGGAATCCACCCAAGGTCTTGAAAGAGGGTTGTCCTTTGAGGTCTAGTTTTGAATCCCACCAGCTCTTGGAGATTTGACTTGATAAATTTCTAATTTTATGGATTTATCACCATGATAATGAGATTTGACTAATTTTAGTTTGGATTGGTGATTAGTCTTTTGAGGTTGGTGAGTTTTCTTCATAGGGGATTGAGTCATTTTTCTTTTCTTCTCACTTCTTATCTTATTACATCCCTTATTTTGACTTTTGAATATTAAATTTAACTTTGCAACTTTCTTCAAAAGTTCTTTCATGTGTTGATTTAGGGATGGTAGGTTGAGAAGCTTTTTATTGATAGATTTATTTTGACTATGTTTGTTTTGTTTAGTCTTTTTAAAATCTATCTTAGAAGACTCTTGTTGAAAAGATTTAACTTGTTTGAACTTCTAAGGGTCTTCCTTTGATTTCAATGTCTTACCCTTCATAGAATTATGTTTTGCTTTCTTGGATTCATAGATGGGTTTAGACACATGGCTTTTTCTTAGTTTGCACTCAAACCTAAAATGCCCTTCAATGCCACAATAATTACATTTGGTCTTGGGCAATGAAAAATGAGTACTAGAGAATGATGACTCATATTTTACAAATGTGTTGGTGAAGAAAGTGTCATGTGAAGTATACCTATCAAATCCAAGACCCATTTTATCTCTTTGTGATTTACCAAATCTAAATAATTTTTCAAATTTCTCTTCTCCTTGGGTAAATTTGCACTCATACTTATGTTTGTAGCTTTCAAGTTGAGTGACTTGGTTTTTAAGGGTTGAATTTTCATTTTTAACTTTTATGAGTTCATTTTTAATTCCCTTAAACTTGTTTAATTCTTCATATGCAAGTTTTAATGCAAATTTAAGTTCATTAACAATATTAGATTTAAGTTCTAAATTTTTTGAATTACTTTGAGCATTAGACAAGTTTTCCTTAAAATTTGTCAACTTGGATTCTAAATTGATAATGTCTTCATCTTGCCTTTTCAATTGATCTTTTAGATTTAAATTTTCTTTGTTAGTTTCATCACAACCTATCTTAAGTTCATTTAGTTCATCTTGAGCCTTAGATAGATTATGCAAAGAGATCATAAACTTAGAGTCTAAGCAATGTATTATTTCTTATTTTTCTCTAAGTTCATCATTAGAAGAGATTAAATCTTTTTTTAGCCTTTTAGATTCTTCTATTAATCTTTTATTTTCTTAATAAGCTCTAAGGACAATGTATACAATGTTGGAAATAGGTGGGCCTCGTGGACAGATTTTCAAAACTTTTGACCCACTTGACTCAGGGATCAAGTGCCCATAAGGCCACAAATCATATCCAGAATGCAATCGATCTATCTTATCAATCATGTACAGCAATATATTCTATCTAAAAGATAGAAGAACAACAACAATTCAGCAACCAAAATAATCCACAATAAAGGTAAATGAAGATTATACCTTCGGAGCCTGGTTGTGCTCTAATGGAGAAGAAGACTTGCTAGTTGAATAAACTCTTTCTTTGTAAGCAACTTAGGATCTCCAAGACCTCTTAGTCTTCCACGCTATGACCCGTATCAGATCTCTTTTCTCAAGAAGACTGGTGGAAACTTCAAGAGAAAACCCTTCAAGAAACTCAAGGAACTAGAAGAGAACTCGAAGAGTATGAGAGATATGCAACTCTAGCACAAAAGGGGGCTGGGCGTGAATTCCAAGAGAGAGTGGACGTCCAAGCACCTTGCTCTCCTTTTTATAGCTTTTAAGCAACTCCTCTTCTTACTAATTAACTAGAAGTCCTACTTCCTTAATAATCAGCAACTTTCTCCTTTCTAATTGCTATAGAAGTCTCACTTCCACAACAATTAGTAAGTTAACTATTATCACTATTAGAAGTCCTACTTCAAATAGAAATAGTAACTTTTTAATTCCTTCCTTTTAGAGTTCAAGTAGGATTAATATCTTAATAACTTGGGCTAGCGTGGGGACCACTAGGGATTCCATAGAAAGCTGGCTCCAACTGGGACACCGCGACCCCACATCTCATATGCAATCCGGGCCCATAGTTAATTATAAATAACACCACTATACAAATGCAATTGCACTCCAGTCTTAGGAATAAATTACAATGAAGATCCTAAACTTCCAGATTACCACAAATAGGCCCCTCTATCAATATCCATGGATTAATTGGACTAAAACTGTCCCGCCAATTTAAATCCATATCTTATTATCCTTGAGCCCCAATTAATCACAGTGATCGTCGGTACCATCCAATTAACTCTTAATCGAGATGGGTGCGCACTTACTAATAACAAATCCATTAATTGGCACAAGGGGATAATATAGATATATTTCATCTTGACCATTGAATGTTCCCACAGTCCTACTACCACCTACCCAAGACACCGAGGTGTTGACCTACAGTTGGCCTCACTCATTGGTGATTCAAAGCAAATGAATAGATATAAACTTGAGTTCATCAATGTCTTAGGATTGAGAGCCTATTGCTAGAGAATTATGAGAGCAAACCTTAAACTCGAGATAGTATTCCATAAGGTGCTTCTCATGGTCCTTCAATACATCCAATGTACTAGCACCATGATCCAGAATCTTACATTCTGATGATCGAGACAAATCACACTATCTCATAGTGATCAAAGTATTGCAACCTTATCAGATGAGATGCCCAGTCTCATCATCAGTTGTGAAGATATTTAAGTATAAGATTTGTGACACATGTCTCCCATATATGGATCTCATCTATACACATATATCACATCTAATATACTAATGGGACCCAATTCATCTCATGAACCATTATGTCATATGTATTGGTCATGTGCATTAAGTAATAAAAACACCGTTCATCTCATGAAAGAAAAGCATGATATCATTGATAAATAAAGAAATTAATCAATTTATTACATCATCTGATAGATTGAGTCCATACAATCTAACATACAATTCATCATAAGCTTGTTTGATATCATCTTCATTTTTATCATTTTCTTCTTCTTTTAATTCAAATTGAGATTCATTAAATTCAATGTTTGAATCTCCAATTGTTGGAAGATGGGGTTTAGAAGAATCTACACAAGAATCTACACAATCTAACATAGTGGAATCCATTCTAATGATCTTCATGAAAGCACAACACTAGGGTTTTAACTCTAGGCTTGTACACCTAATCAAGAGTTCCAAAACACGTGATCCTAATATAGAGCACAAGGCTCTGATACCAATTGAAAGTCCGGGATCCTTAACCCTAGAAGAGGGGGGGGGGTGAGCTATTAATTAGTGACCAATTTTGTCCAATTTTAACTTCTTTAAATTAATTAGTCACAAGTGATGATTAAATAACTAAATGCGGAAGCTAATCAACACAATCATCACAAAGCACACACCATAACACAATTATTTATAGTGGTTCGGCCTCAATGCCTACATTCACTACCGGCTTGTGATCCAACACTCCACTTGATTTCCACTATCAATGCTTTTTAATAGGCTAAGAATAATCTCTAACAAGATGTTTTTCAAGGCTTAACAACAACCTATGAATGTGCTTTTCTAGGCTAAGCAATAACCTTCCAATGTGCTTTTCTAAGCTACGCAATAATATTTACATAGTGCTTTTCTAAGGCTAAGCAATAACCTCCATACTATGCTTTTCTTTAGGCTAAGCAATAACCTTAGCAAAAGATGATTTTTCAAAGAAGTGTCAACACAAACACTTTATTACAATTAAAACTCAAATACAATGCCTCTTAATTAGGCGGATAAGAAAGTGTAAATCTAACTCACACACACACACACACACACACACACACACACATACACACACTATATGAATGCAAAGATTAATGCTCAAAGTGTATGTATAATGTCCTCAATCAATTTGAAAATGAAAGCTCATAAAAACATTTATGATTGAGGTAAGAATGCTAATCACATGTTAAAAGACAACTTGTAAAATATGATACAAGTAATGCAAGTTGTATTGAAATTCCAAATCTAAAACATGTGATGCATGGGCATAGTTGTTTTCAAAACAAATTAATTTGCCTATGAGTTCATGGAATGAAAACAACTAGCTAGAGATCCAACCAAGTATGAGATTCATGCTATGAGAGAAATCAAAGTTTTAATAAAGCATGAAACTATTCATATGAAAGTTAAAACAAACTTGGTTTGAATCTAAATGAAGAATCCAAAACAACACAGCAATTCAAAGTGAAATACATGTAATGGATTCATTAAATCATATTTAACATGCTAAAATAGATTTTTCAAATATTTAAACAAAGCATGAAAACATATGATAAGAAAAACTAAGCTTACATAGATGATTTACTTATAATTCCAAGCTTTAGCTTCCCTTTTTGACCCCCTAACATTCCTTAGCTCATTCCCCTTTGTTTACCCTCAAAACACCTCAAGAATGGTCTCTTGGATCCACACATTTGGCCTAGGAATGGGCATTTTATATAGAAAAAGCTGTCCAATAGCTAGTAGTTCGGTTAACCGACTTCAGGTTTGGTTAACCGAACTCCCAACGGTAAAAAAAAAAAGAGGCTAGTTTTGACCATTTTGGAACGCAAACCGAAGTGGGTTCGGTCAACGTTCGGTTAACTAACATCTAGAGATCGGTTGACTGAAATCACTGTAGCAAAGTACTGTAGCACCAAAAAGTTTTGCCTTCTTAAACGGTTAAGTGAAAAGTTACTCCAAAGTATTTTGCTAGTGGGAGTTCTGGGCCATGGAATCAAGCTTGGAAACATGTTTTATATCAATCTAAGAGTTTTAAAAATATGAAACCTAAAATGCCTAAGATGATTTGAAACTTTTAAAACAATTGGCTTGCTTGATTTGTAAAACTTCTTTTCAAAAATAAATGCATCCAAGTTTAAAATCGAAACATACATGAACCATAAGTTTTAAAAGTCTTAAAAACAATGCATGTATAAATCAAGATTTCAAGTTTTCCAAAGTCAATGTATGCGTGAAAATTCAAATGATTCTAAAATGATAATGCATTCATCAAATTACAAAACACAAAATCCCTAACAACCCTCACTATCAATCACAACTACAAGCATTTTATACGAGACACAGAGAACTACATGGTTTGGAAAACTCGCCTACGTCTATGGGACAATAAAAAGGAATTGGGCAACTCGTTATAAGGATTCCAAACCCTCTAACACTTAGCCTACTCTCTCCACACAGGTCTCAATTTTGCTCTCACATCTGCCCCTCCATTTTCGGAAAACTCCAACACCATAGGAGAGAGAGAGAGAGAGAGAGAGAGAGAGAGAGAGAGCTCTGACCTCTCTCACAAACCAAAAGTTTTGACATATTGAACCAGCACTTAAACTTTGACCAAAGCTTATCTTCTCGTCAAACTCCACCACAAAGTTGACACTCGAATCCCTTGACGAGTATGAGTGATGTCGATGTCTAAATCACTCAATATCCAGCTGTCAAACCGCCTTTACTTCAGCACCCCTGCAAAGATCCAATCATAATGAAAATGCAAGCGAAAACGGATTAGGAATCTGAGTCCTGATGACTCACAATTGTAGAACAACTTCTGCCTCCGAACGATCAAAACCCCCTGTTTGACCTGGTCTTCATCCCTATCTCCGATCAGTCAAAATTGCTATTTGACCACTACTAATGTAGGCATGGCATCAGTTCATGCTTGCTACTTCTTCATTGACTAGGCTTAGGCAAGATGAACGACATCACATGTGATCCGATAACATGTGTCTCCGAAACGAACACTTTCATGTCACTGAAACTGTAAACTCCCTCTAGATTTTTGTCAGATTTGGCCCATTTGACCATGCCTTGAAGATGTTACCAATACTTGCTGACTAGGCTTGCTTTTGTAATTGAGTCCAGTTGATTCAATTCTGACCTTGATTTCTGCACCACACGGAAGATTTCGTTACCACGAGTACGTTGGAAGAAATGGATCTAAAATCCTACTCCGGATGGCTCCAATATTACAAAAATAATTTTTTGTGCTCTGGTCGGTGAGACTTCTTAGTTGACTGTTGAATTGCTAATCTCCTTCTATAAATGTATAGATCTGCTCAGTACAAGCTCATAGGTGCAAACAGATCTCTGATCGGACTTTGGGTACTTTAGATATCGCGGAAACAACTTTCCGCCATCCTGACTGTCAAACCATGTGACAGTACTACTGATGTCAATGCTGGCTGCAGAACTGGGCTTCTCTGCAATTGGGGTCAGGTCAGACCCGACCCGTACCTGGGACTGACCCAGGAACAAGGTCTTTTTCCTATGTTCTATTTCTACGCGTAGAACCTGGAATGCACTGCCCTTGCTGCTTCTCTTTTTATTTCTGCAACAGGAAAGTTTCGACAGCAAACTGCTTCCATCGGCTATCTTCTCCGGCCAAATTGAGATCAGCCCTTCCTTTTCAATTCCAGCAATAACGAGGCGCAAGGAGTGCTTGGATTCTCTGTGCAGCCGGTGCTTTTCCTCTGTTTCCATTCTGCGATGGCTCTGCCTTCTTCTCCGAGCCTTTTATGGAACAACTGGTGGCCTGGGCTTATTCTTCTCTGACGACGAGGAGTTCTAGATTCTGTAACTGAACCAGAGAGACAGCAACCCATGCTGCTCTTGATCTCTGGTGACAGTGTCACGACCTGGGCCCGAGCCGAGCCGCGAACAACATACTTACTCCCGTAAACCCCGAATTAACCGAAGTTAAAACAAGATCTACAAGGGATATCAAACTCAAGTACCTGTCAAATATAAAACTTTTGCGGAAACAATATATATTTGACAATAATAACTTATCATTTACATGTATACAAAAGAAAGTTCTCATACATGTATCATTTTCAATATACATTTGACAATCGCTGCATATACAAAACACTATGCAGACAACTATTAATTACATTTCCAAATCATTAATTACATTCCCAAAATGAATTTATAGACAATCTCTCAAAACATTTTCCCAAAACATTTATCAAAATATTCAACTCCCAATTCGCACTTGAATACTAAATCAGATGGTATCCCGCCGATTCCACTCTATCAGACCTCCTGGAGGAACCGGAGCGGCCTCCTCCGTTGGCGCCGGGGGCGCTGCAATACCGGCAGGGGCAACCGGGCCTGTAATGCCATCAATAACACTAGTGAACACGACGGTTCAACAATGTATAAACAATTCTT
The DNA here is from genome assembly GCA_003546025.1 of Camphora micrantha. Lineage (NCBI taxonomy): Eukaryota > Viridiplantae > Streptophyta > Magnoliopsida > Laurales > Lauraceae > Camphora > Camphora micrantha. The sequence goes on from QPKB01000010.1 coordinate 14,309,237, forward strand.
GCAATAGTATATCAATACATTCATATTGCAATAATGACAATTTCAATGCTAGAAAAATCTAGATAATTCTACAATAACGATAATAGACAATGACAGTCAGTATACATGTACAAATTGGCAACTACCATAGCATTCATTGCATTACATTTCATTCATTTCATTTCCATCTTCCCTCAAAGGAAGGATTATCATTCCATCTCCCCTCAAAGGGAGGGTTCATCTTCCAATGGAAGGCATCAATCAATATCCGAAGATATGATCGAAATTTGGTGGGATTTACTAGTGTCTGGGCCAGGGACAACTAACATCACCACGGAGCTCCGGAACACCCCAATATCCATCTGCTGCAGCAGGATTATTCATTCATCATTCATTGAACTCACTTGGAGTTCTAATACAATCGCTAGGTAGTGCCAGACTTATGGATCCAATTCAACTCAATGATTCCTTTCATGACAAAAGAAAGGAATGACAATAATATCAATCTCATTAGATTGATCACAATGACACAATAACAGTAATGTTAACCACATATGGTTTTACTCAATCCTATTCCAATCCCATCTCAATTCTAAACAACCATTCGGGTGTAACCGTTGGTTTCCAAAATGCACGTGTTATTCTTGATGGACATCACATTTGTATATTTAATGTGTGCATTTCTAGTCCCCGTAATTAACACCCATGGAGTTTAGGCCTTATCCCATTATATGGTTCATCCAAGGAACCCCTCTTTCTTCTCTTTAAAACACCATTAATTCTTCATAATTGACTAATCCATGATTAGTCTTAAAAAAACTAATCGGGAACGCATTTATACTTAAGAGTTATACTCCAAATTCTCGTAAAAATCAAAAACTCAAAATTCACCGGACTCAAAATTTTCACTAAATACTGTCACTGGGCCAGTAACAGGTTCGCTCGAGCGGACCCACTGTTCGCTCGAGCGGACCCAGGCAGAACGATGGTCGCTCGAGCGAACTCACTGTTCGCTCGAGCGAACCCACACAGAACAATGTTCGCTCGAGCGGACTAAATGTTCGCTCGACCGAACTCCTCAGAAATTCATTTTGCCCAAACAGAACCTCGTTCACTCGAGCGAACCCCCAGTTCGCTCGAGCGAACCGTGCAGAATTCCAACCCAAATTCTATTCAGTTCTTTCTCCTTCTCCTCTGCTTTCTTAATCACATTTGTATAACCTGCAAGGTAAAATGGAACCTCCTGTTCCCCCTCATTCATCATCCAATCACATTCATTACTATTAATCATTCATCAGCCACCTTAACCACTTCATTAAGCATTAATAATAAACCCAAAATCCATGTAAAAATGCACATAATCCATGTAAACTCTATAAACAATTACAATGATCAATATTAATTACAAGCAAGGTTTATACTTGCCTTTTTGGAAGCTAATTGCCAAAACCCTCTTTTACTTAGGTTGGCTTGAGATCAAAATCTCCTTTTTCAAACCCTATTCCACAAAACACCCAAATGAACTCCCATGAGTCATTTGTGCTAAAAATCATGCCTAACCATGCATTAATAACTTGGAAATCATAAAGGAATGCCATTACTTACTTGTAGCTCAAAGAGAATGGGTTCTTGCAATCTCTCTCAAGCTTCCCACTTCAAAAATGGTGGATTTGCTTGGGGAAGAAGATGAAGTTGGAGATGAACTCCTCAAAATCCTCTTCAATCACTCACAAGATCACTCTCAACAAGAGAAATAGAAGAGGAAAAGAGGAAAAATGGAGAGCTCTAGGGTTTTCCTCTTGAGTTCCAAGAGGTAGAATGAAAGAAAACCCACTTGACTCTAATATAAGAGCTCTCAACACTTAAGCCCCCTCACATTTAGCATATTTTCATTTTGAGTCAAATGACTCCTCACTTGGCCCATTTGATGTCAAATGGAATTGCGTTTATTATGAAAGTTGACGTACTCTTCGAGATACACACGTTGGTATCCAGAATTTCCGTATTTAGCGAAATACGTGAAAATCCGTATTTTCAAAAAAGTCCTTAACCTATCATGTTTGAGTCTAAACTCATTTTAATCCATTCAATTTCATTCAAATCCGTTTCATTAGGCTTAATGTGTCATTTGAGACTGATTTATCTCTCTTTGGTCATTAACCTTAATTAACCCAATTATCCATGCTTAATTAGCATTAATCACAATTAATTAGCTTTAATCACGATTAGTTCGGGTCGGGGTGTAACAGACAGTGACTGGGCTGCTGCTACAACTTCTTTGGGAATGACGGCTGAACTGGGGCAGCAACCGCATTCCTTTTTTCTTTCTGTTCTTCTTCTCTAGACTGGATCGTAGCACAAAGTTCTGCTCCTCTGGCTTTCTTGTCTGCAACTCTAGTGGGGCACAACTGGAAGACCCCAATCCTCTCCGATTTTCGTATCTTCTCTGACGAACTAGAGAACAATCTACCTATCTATTTTAAAACAGGGATCGGCTTCTCCGATCTCGTGTGGTGCAACCAGAACTCCGGTTCAGTCACAAAAACCAAGGTACTCGCTCAAGACTTGAGGATCTTTAGCCGCACTCCGATATCAATTTTTGGGGGATAAATTAGGGAAAACACGCACGATCAATCATAACCACAAGCAATCTACACAAGACATACATATCTACTTGGTTTGACAAACTCGCCTACGTCCATAAGGTTACGAGGATTTCACTACGTAGGAGTTGGGCAATTCGTTATAAGGATTCCAAACCCTTTAACACTTAGCATATTCTCTCCCCTTTCAGAAAACTCCGACACCACAGGAGAGAGAGCTCTCACCACTCTTACCGAGTCTAGGGTTACTGATTACATCAATATATAATCTTTGCTTTCTTGGGGCCTAAGAAAGCTCCGATACAATGACCAAAATACCTCTGGCCCTGAACTTGGTAATTGGCCAACCCATTGAACCAATCCCTTGTGTGGCGTGGTTGTTCGATTGTAGCAACTCTTGCTTCCGCACGTATGCGTTGATCGAGGGCTTTGTCATTGGATCTTTGGAATCCCGCATTCGCGTGAAAAGATCAAGAATGCAAAAAAAGAAAATCCTTGCCCCAAAGTTTTCAGCTGCTGTTAGTAGAGAGGGGAGAGAAGTCATCCTAGACTTCTGGGTTTGATCAACTTTGGATCGAAGGGAGAGGATTAGAAGAAGATAAGGGGGCCTAAGTTAGTGTTTGTTCTCGGATTTCGGCTGAGGCGGTTTTGCAGAGATCAGGAGGACCCATGGCTCCATCAGTGCACCGTAGCTGAAGACGAATGAGATCAAAGGAGGGTCACGACGCTGGGTGCACTATTTACAGAGAACAGAGGTGGGCATCGGCCGCTGTTTGGTTCGGACGTCTCAGAGATGAAAGACTGAGGATTGTGGACAGTTTGCATATCGAAGTTGATCGGAGAAAGGGAAGAAGACACAGAGGTTAGACTCTAATCTAGATCCAGATATGATTGGAGCGACAATTGGAGATCTCCTCCACGTTACTGTCGCAGAACAGTGAAATGTATTTGGATTCCCTGATTCGGTGGGCCATGAATGTTCTGATTGCAGACGGTGGTCAGAGAAGACCACGAGGCTAACAAGAGAGAGACTGGGATTTTACGTGGTTTGACAAAACTGCCCACGTCCACGTCAACAGATCAAAGACTCACATCTTAACTCTCTTCAGAGTTTAGGGTTACAGATTACATTGTATATATAATCTATACTTTCTTAACTCTTAAGAAAGTCCCGGTATAAAGACCAAAATACACTTGACCCTGAACTCGGTCATTGGCTAATCCAATGGACCAATCCGATAAACCCGGAATAGAAGACATAAATACCATAGGGCTCACGTAGCATATAATCTTATTGGATACAAGACTTTTTATCTCCCATATTAATAGTGATTTAACACTCACCTTCCTTTGACATTTATTCATAAAAAATATAATATAAGAAATCATGAACTTTGAAGCCGTTAAATCAATGGTTGTGATTATTTGATTGGGATGGTGTTTTGCCCAAAATCTAATAATCTACAGTGAAATCTTACAATCACACTATCCCCCATGATTGACATGCATCCTATAGGTCCCACTATGGGCTTAGGCTTTTATTTCTCATACAAATTATGAGAGAACCGCTTGGTTAATTCAAAAGTACGTATATGTATAAATATAGTTTTACATGTATCCCACTAGCTACTACACTAGTGTTCATTTTTTGTACTTAGCCGCCTTTATTCAATCCAATCTGATCATGCACATTGACTTGGATTCTTTCTAGTCTTTGGTTTTTTTTTTTTTGGAAAAAGATGTGTATATATTTCCAAAAGAGTGTTTAATGTACAACAAAATAAGAAGGGGAAACCTCCTCCTCACTTACACTCCCTACGAGAGCCCATAATGAAAGACACAACCAAGAAGGAACTAATTAAAATCCTATAAAGATTTATCCCAAAAAAAAAAAAAAAAAAAAAAACGCTATAAAGGAGAAAAGAACCCGCGAGCTAAGAAAGCGAAAGAGGCCCAAATGATGAATAAACGAAAAGCCAAAGCAAGGAAGAGACACCCAAAAAACCCAAAAGATGGTGAGGCAACGGATAAATGGCATCAAAATTGAAATAAAAGCCTATGAGTGGTCTTATTTCTTGCCCATGAAGCTTCACCTCTATTTTCAGGTCATTCCGACATTGTTTGAGCCAGTTTTGACTTATGACGACAAATCGACACCCCTGCGAGACAAAGTCTTTGGCTTTCCCCAAAAAATCAGAAACTTCGCCCCTTGTTTTGTGCGACTTAACATCAAGTTTCCTATAAGGAAATTATGCCAAAAAATGTACAAAAATACCAAGAAAAATATGTCAAACGTAAAAAATCAGAAAAATGAAAAAAAATTGACTAAACCGGCAAAGAAAAAAAAAAAAACCCATTGTAATTGGTGACCATCTACGCAGGGTTGCATGCAAGTTCACCGGCGACCCTAGAAGTCCTGGGTCGCCGGATTTCCGCGAAAACCCATTTTTAGGTCATTTTTTGCAGTTCGGATTGTCTGTCATGAGATAGTAGATGGGAGTTCTTTCTAGCCCTAATTCCTACTGGTTTATTGGTTGTATGTGATACTAACCTTGTAAGTTCTCGTCCTCTCCATGTGGCCCCATGAGTTTCTATTTTTGTCCATTCTTTTATTATTGGTTTAGTTGGGTGTTTTGTAAAGGGCGTCTTGGTTTCCTACGAAAGGGCAAGGCATGATGGTTTCCACAAGCCCATTGTATTTCCATTAATAGATTGCCATATAAGTCTCGAATATGAGACATATGAGTTTATGTAATTTTTCGTTTTATTACTTTGTAAATTCTAGAGGCTTCAAAGACAAGGACGATGATGATGGGCTCTTAATCAAAGAACTTGGTGATGACCAAAGAGTTTGTATATATCCAAAGAGTTTGAGGAACCCCAAAGTGATTGGAAGTCTAAGAAGTCCAAGATATCTATTCCGCATGGACCACGTGGAGGAGATGACTTATTTTTTTTTAGAATGTCTATTTATGCATGGTTGTTTGCTTTATATGGCATGTTTTTACTTTCTCCAAAATCTGATTTGAATACAACAATTTTAATAATTGGTCAAATCAGTTTAATGTTTTAGAAAGCGTTTTAAATAAGGAATTAGTGTTAGTGGATCCATGAGATGAACCCACTGGTAATACTAATCCTACTAACCGGACTTTCCATTAATTTTAAATTTGAATTGGATCAAATCATTATTCATATCATGAGATGATCTGATTTTTTTATTATATGGGCCCTTAGACCTAAAGAAAGCCCTCGGTTCTAAAATATTTAGTGGGAGCGGGGCATTTAAATTGAGAAATCCCCGTGGTTTTCCACCGCAGGTCCATTGTAAGGTGGGTAGGTGCCTCGCTCCATTTGAGAATGGCCGTTCCCCATGGAGGGCACTTGCTTTGCTGGTTACTAGATATGGATCCCCTTAGGATAGTGTTGGTGAGACGGGGTGGGGGTACACTCCCCAAGGAGGCGCTGCTCACAATGGTTGTCATGCAATGCTAATCAGTGGATCACACTTAACTAGAATAGTGATGTAGTATCTTCTAGGATTTTCCTTATGTAATTTGAAAAAAAAAAGTTTAATGGGGAGTCACACAGTATCGGGTATGAGATATCTAGATGATAATGACTGATAGGGGATCATGGATTGTTAGTTTTTTTATCCATATTAGACTGATATTGATCCACACAAATCTAAGCGGCATTTGCACTCCACAAGGAGGCATGTCTAAAGAGATCGGGATTCCGATGCATTCTAAATTTTATTGCTTAGAGGAATCCACAAGAAAGTTCGTAGAATGCTTAACTCTAATGTCATTTAATTTTAATAATTCCATGTATGGTGCTGTGCAATAGTTTTTTCAAGCATGAATTCATCTACCTTCACTCCTCTAGCTGTTAATACCAAAAATGTCACTTTGCCTCTTCATACACATTCAACATCAAAGAAGTCACATGAAGCCGCATTAGGCCACAATGGGCGAAGTTTCTTCAAGCACTAGATCTTGCCGAAACCATCAGAAAACCTCTAGATCTTTCAACACGGCCTTAACGATTGTACACATGAAGTTTTGGGCCATTTCAGTATCATTTGACCTGACACCACTCTTCCAGCAGCCAATCAAGAGCATTCGGCGACAATAAAGCTGGAGACCTTGTTTCACAAAATGGAGCACATAGTTGTTCTCAAAATGCCACTCGAAGGCTTGCAAGGCGCCGTCCCTAGAAATACCTAGTGAGACCCAATTTGACCAAGTCAACCTTAGGTTATTCTATTTAATAAGTGATTAGCATGAGTAGTTAGTAATTTCCATTAATTAAGCCTAGTTTATAGGGTTAAGACTTTTGTGAGATTAATAGTGGTTTTCTAGAATTAATTAGCCAATTATAGGCCTTAGTTGTAATCTTAATCATAGATGGGTTTCCCTTAGAGAGTAGTGCAATTAACCTTAGAATGACCTAACTACACATGGCCTAACCTATTAGGCCATTAATTATATGAGGGCACTCTAGTCTTTTATGAGGGCACTCTAGTCTTCCCTACCACACATTTTTCCTCCTTTTTGAAAATTCCAATACTTTGAATGACCTTGGCCTCCTTTATTGTCAACCAAGTAAACATAGGCACTTTTTGTCATAATAAATAGCCTACCTTTATTGCCCTTAGGCTCATTTATTCACAACCACTCATTTGAGGATACTTTAGTCATTATATTTGGATACCTAAACTACCATAGTCCTTATCCTTTATTTATATTAGCAACCAAGGACCCATTAGTCATTCCATTTTAACCTTCTTCAAATATCCACATCTTTATCCTAAACTTACACTAGCAAGAGATGACACCTTGGACATTCTCCATTTCACCTATTGCTATAAAAGAAACCTACTACAAGCTTCCCAAACATTTCCTACACTCTTTTCCTCTCGTTTCACTAGATTCCCTCCCATCTCTCTCTCTCTCTCTAAGTTAGAGATTAAGGTTTCTCTCCCTCTAGATTTTAGCCCTCCAATTATAAGAAGTTAGAGCCTCATCTACATCTAACCATCTTCAAGTTAAGGATCTTATCTCATCTCCTAGATCTCTCTTCCCTCTTGAAGTAAAGGTAATCTCCTTCTCCCTTTTCAATTTCCTTGTAAAATAGTCTTTTTTCTTAGATTTCTCTTCTTTATGCATTTCTCTCTTTTGGAATGGGTGTAGAGATTGTAGATCTAGCTGTTGAAGTGATCTTAAAGCATTTGGAGAGAAGCCCAAGCTAATTGAGGAATTTTCTTTTTAATTAGGCAGGTAGACATGCTTAGATTCTTTAATTAAAGTGATTAACATGCTTAGATTGTTACTGTCTTTTATGGATATTTGGTTTGATTTTTGTAATGGGATGGTTGTATGTATGCTATGTTGAATAGATCTATTTATTTCTAAGCTTTTTTTTGTGTTTTTGACCATTAATGGATGAGAATCACCCTTTGGAAGATCAATGGCCCATTTGTAATGAGATCATGAAGTGGGAGGCGTGTTTGATATTTGAAAGTGTTTGGTGAAGATCTGGGATCCATTTGATGGATTTTTGATGGAAAATGGAAGATGGAAGAATCTTGAAAATATGGATTTCGTGTGTACTCGCTCGACTTGGTCACCCAGGCAGTCGACCGGGCACATAGGGGACTGTCCCTCAGCTGGGAGTTGAAATCACTTACAGGGTACCTGACCTAGTGTACCTAGTCGACCGGCCACACTGTGGAACACCTCACTTGCTAGATGTTTATTAAAGTTCTTGCAGTTCACCCAGTTGATCGGGGGACCATCCAGGTTGACCAGGGGACCCTCTAGGTCAACCGGGGACACTGCAAACAATGTTAATAGTCTCTCAGTTAGCTATTCCCTTCCACAGTGTACCAAGTCGACCGTGGACCCATGATGTCGACCTGGTACACTGTAAATAATATATTTCTCAGATTTGGATCCTTTTATGATTTGATCACGTGTGAGCCCCGTTGACCTTCCATTTGGACTATTTAGGACACGCTAGACACGAGTCAAGGGCCGGGCTTACCCTTGATCCGTTTAGCCGCCTAAGTAAGGTGTTGGGTTGTCAAAGGAAACCTGATTCAATGGTTATGGATGTCTTAGGATGCTAAAAACCTATAGGAGCACCAATGATACTTAATAAGCATCTGGGACTCCGTGATCACTGTCTTAGGTGAAGTGGGACCCTGGACCTGAAGAGAGGGGCAGCGATCACCTGTGTATTTGTGATATGTGGTACTTATATTGTGGAAACAGACACTGAGGCTGGCTGGTAGGTCCGAAACTTGGATGTAGGCTTTAAGAGATTATAAATCAGAGCATTGCACTTAGGCTCTGATCCATGCTCACGGTCTGCATTGGATGATATGTCAGGACATGGCACTTGAAGTCCTGACCTTTAATATATTGGAAACTTAACAGTAGATACTGATAGATGGACTATATAATGAGATAATACTAATTAAGCGTATAAAGAAGCGGAGTTTATAAGGGTATGCATTATTAACTGTAGGGAAACACAATGACGGATTAACTATACCCGAGCTTCCTACCTTGTACCCTTGTCTATTATCATCTCATATTAAGGATAATAAGGCCACATGGTTCTGACTACCCCCACCTAGTGATCTGTTGGTTTGTGGATGTACGAGTAGTCTGCCGAGGGATATGATGCCGACTTGGACATTGAGTGTTGAGAGATTGAGATGTGGTTGAGTACAGTAGATACCAATGGTCGATAGGGTATTGAGACCGCCGACATTCAGACTGGGTACATGTTGATGGATATTGATGTTGATCTAGCACGTAAGACCAATGACTAGGACTTGGCCGTGGCTATGAATGAGTGTTGAGGTAGATCTAGCACGTAAGACGAATGGCTGGGACTTAGCAGTGGCTGTGGATATTGATGGACTCTTGTACACTCCTATTCGATGTGATGGCAGCTATGGGTAGCTATGACCTCCATGGTTGATGTCCAATGATGATGATGGGCTAACTCTAACCTCCCACGTCCCTTGTACGTAAACTGTGGACGTACCTTTATATGTTCTTGTGGATGTATATTGGATGTATGATAATTACGTATTGTGGATGTCGTTGTTTATTGTCTTTAACTGCTGACGTTGTTAGTGTTGGATCTGGATAGATGGTTACGGATATGGTAAGGTTACTTCCGCAGGTTACTTTTGTTATCGATAACTCCGATGTGCTTGTATGGTTTATATGATATCTTGATGATGATGGCTTCTCTTATCTACCTGATATGCTGTATCAAATATCTATTATATTCTTATCTCGATTATCGTTCACGCACTACACTCCACACCGTTTCTGTTGCACTCTGATATTCTATATTATTATCGAGGTACTAATCACGCAGGTACAACTAGGATTAGGTATGGCCTTCTTCCCTATCTATTAATATAATGTATTGTGATCTAAACATGTCTATTTGCCTGGCTCATCGAGCCTGACCCAATCCTTGATGTTTTCATGTATCTTCTCTTTCGCTTTCTTTGATTGGTGGTTTGCTTGGTGGTTAATCCATTGCCATAGGTTTCAGAGAATGATGCAATTGGTGCATCGAGAGGCGTATATCATATAGATCTCTATTCTTTCCTTTTCTTGTAGCTGGCCGTGTTGGCCTTTAATTGAATAGTTAGTTTAATTACGGAAAGTACCTTATAATCCCTTAAAGTGAAATAAATTTATAGGGCTTTGTCCATTTACTTCCTCATATGAGATTCACACTTAATTATATTATTGGATTTTCCGCTTCTCTTGGGTACTTTCTTGTAGTGTCTCAAGATTCGAGGCTCCCGGATCTTGGGGCGTTACAAGGCTCCACGTCACATTTCGAGCCATTCCAACATTGTTTGTCCCAAAATGCAAAAGTTACATTCTGCATATGACAATGTGAACCCTTCCAGCAATGACAGAGCCTGTGGATGGTCTTAAGATGCCCCCAGGAGGCTCAATCTGAAATCCCGGGTCAACCTAACATCAACCCTAAAGCAGTAAAACCAGGCCTCCCTGCAACGGAGACCGCCGAAATCATTACTCTTTAAACAAAGTACATTGATAGCCCCAAAATGCTGCCAAGGGGCTACATTTTAAGTCATTTCAACATCACTTCACCCACCTTTGACCCCCCGGTAGATAAACTAGGTCTCCCAGTGACGGAGACCCTAAAGACTATTATTTGCAAATCAGAGCTAATGGATCATCTTAAAATGATTGCACGAGGTTACGTGTCAAATTTCAGGTCAATCGGACATTATTTGACCGTACATCAAAGCGTGACGCCTTTCTTGCAATGAAATCAAGTCTACTAGCGACAGGACCCCAATGGTTTAAAATTTTAAATAAAATCCTATGGTTGATCTTATTTCTTGCTCATGAAGCTTCACTTCAAGTCTCAGGTCATTCCAATATCGTTTGACCCAGTTTCAGCTTCTGACGAGAAATCAACAATCCTATGCAACAAAGTCTTCGGCTTTTCCCAAAAAATCAGAAACTTTGCCCCTTGTTTTATACAGATTCTCTTCAAGTTTATGTAAGGAAATTATGCCAAAAAAGTACAAAATATCAAAAAAAGTATGTAAAACAGAAAAATCAGAAAAATGGCCAAAAGAATCGACCAAACGGGTGAAAAATTGCCATGCTTGCCGGCGACCATGCAAGTAGGGTTGCGTTAATGGTTGCCAGCGACCTTGGAAATCCGGGGTCACCTAGAAATTTATATTGTAACCCTATATTGTAAAGAAGGCTGCTGCTACTATATTGTAACCCTGCCATTTTTTCTGCTAGTTTCTTTTCTTTTCTTTTTTTTTTTTTTTTGCAAAAAAAAAAAAAAAAAAAAAAAAAAAAAAAACCTTACTGTTGTCATGGACAAATAAATAACTAGGATTATCGAGAATGCCACTTACATTAGTGGTAAGAGGCAGTTGTTCTCATTTGGATGCCTAGTTTGAACTCTGGGCATGCTACTTTCTCGCACATGAGGGCCCTGTAACCACACCCGAGATCTACTACCCCTACTTGATAGTGGGGTCCCGGCCCCCTATAGTTGAGTACCAAACCAACCCTGTTTTTATTGAGCTCGATTTTCCTTTGGGTTGTTGCTTCAACTTGGTGGTGATGTTGCAAATACAGTCTTTATTTGAATTTAATTATGGAGATATTATCAGGATAATATTACAAAAACATCAATTATAGCTCGAACCCATACCATTTTTAAGGCTCAGACTCACTAATTCTTACAAAGGTGCAATGCGGGCCCCCATATATTCAAATATGACTGGCTCAAAGTAAATGTTTTTCTCTTGTATGAGATGTAGCGATTTTAAATCTACCATACCATACCATACCATAAGATTTATCAAATATAATACACTTAAAGATAAAATTACCAAAAATTCATGTGTCTTATTCTAGTGAAATTTGGTTAGGGCCCCCATGTAAGAGAGGGGGTTTATTTTTGGATAGTTTATTATCAATACACGGGTCCAATTATAGGGCCTCATAATTTATGGTGTCCGAATACAGTATGGATACAACTAGGATACAGCATAGGCACAATAAAGACATTGATTTTACACAGAAAAAGTGAAGTATCGGATACGATACGATACGCCGTGCATCATAAGCTCTTAATATTTTCAGTGCCTAGTGGGGCCCACCAAGTAAAAAAATCTAATGAATATCAAATAGAGCTTCAAAGGATCTGTTCGACACTGTTAGCCACTCAATTTGTGAGGCCCTAACCTGCTAAGATTTTGAACTGCAAAAAGTAAATGCCCTCTTCTTAAATGGGCCCTCATAAAATTTCAAACTAATTGGAGATGAACTTACTGCAAAATTGAATGAGTATGAAATGCAAAAATTTTCTGCAATACATTTCTACTCAAGTATATTATACTTAATAAATTTATGATGAGCCAAAACGCATTTAGATTGAAATTTTATGACTCTTATACAGTCAATGGGTATAGCAGCCCTCTTGGCAACCCATCAGCCCGTTCTAATGCCTTGCCAACAGCAGTAAGTTTGTGGAGAGTAGTGCATTGGCTGCCTCTTGTAATGATACTGAAGCCAGCAAGATGGCCTTTGGTTGTATGAGTCTGGACAGGTTGGATGATTTATGGAGGTGGTGTATAGAACGAAGCCGCTCAAAGACACTAAAGCAGTTGTTGTACGTATTTTAAGGCAAAAAACCCCTCTTTGCTCCTCATTTTCCCCTCACTTTTGAGGGGAAAATTTTTTGGTGGGCCCCACACAAATTTTCCCCCCACATTCCCCTCCCCCACTTTCCCTCCCCCCTTCCCAAACACCCTCCATTAACACATTCCCTCCATTTTCCCCTCATTTTTTTCCTTCCCCCATTTTCCCTCCTTACCAAACATAGTGTAATGGAAAGCCAGTGTCAATTTCAGAAATTGAAGGCATATCTAGATGTTTGAATTAAATTATTTAATTTTATTTTGCAAGAATGTTGGTTTCTCATTTGATGCCTTTTTTCTAGGCATGATGGGTCTGCTGATGTGATATAAGTTCCCCTCGTGAGAATCCTATACATTAGTTCACCTCAAAAAGAATCTGTCCATTGTTTACCTGAAAACTGTAATGGTTATGTACTCTGTCAGCTTAAATTATGAATACTGTTACAGTTATGTGGTGTCAGCTTAAATTAAACCAATTCAAGTAGGCAACAACATATTGCAACCATTTTTCTGATAGGTGATTATATTGCAATATTGATCGTGGTTACTGCGACTAATAGGTGAGAAAAGTATATCTCCTAAAATCAATTAGAAAATGTTTGACACACTGTTGGTATCTTTTGTGCATTAAAGCACATGCTTTTATCTTTTCTTTATTTAAGAGAGTCCCACATCAGTTGTGGAGAACTTTGTTAGAGTCATTTATTATTGTTTACACTCATCACTATGGTGTAAGTCTCAGGAGAAAGCTTTGGTAGTGGTGACCACATAATTTCACCGCATGCTCTGTCTGGTCAATCGGTTGCGTGGTGGGCAGGCCCGGCCCGGACCATATGGAGATGGGCCCGCTGGTGCCTATGAAAAAGAAAAATGGAAATATGATGATTTCGATCTCAAAAATGAGATTTTAGACCATTTAGATAATTCCTTATACGGCGTCTCGTATCCAAGAACATAAGATGTATGGTCTAAAACAAGCCCCTAAGCAATGGCATGAGAAATTTGACCAAGTTTTATTAAATGATGATAATTTTAACAAGTGTGACTATTTTAAACACATTGGTAGTTTATGCATTGTTATATGTTTATACTAGCAACAACACCCCGTGCTTAGCCCGAGGCAAAAGGTAAGATATTACATTTTGATTTATGGGATATCAAAATTAATTATAAATATATAAGAATATATTCATACATATTTATATAAAAACAGTCAACACATCTTCAATCACAAATACAAGTGGTCAACATCAACAATAAACTATTACAAAGATAAAGCTAAAAAATCCATTCAACAACAATATAAAAATAATAATAATATCAATAATTACTATTTGTTAATATATATAATATTAGTAATAAGAAATGCATTCAAGTTTTTGTTACCATTGATAATCTCAAAGCCCAATAAAAAAAAAAAGCCACCCCATTCGGACTTGTTTGTGCAACAAGAGGACTCTCTAGTTTATGCATATTTTTATTTTTTCATGAAAATGAAATTTTATATTTTCGTAGAAAATCAAAGTCCTCTCTATTAAGGAAAAATGATTTATTTTTTTCTTCTATGCAAGGAAAATATATCACACCAAACAATATAATATTGTTAACAAATCATAAAAATGTGCAATCCTCTCGCTGCACAAATGCACCATTTTTTTTTATAATTTTCACATAGGCCATTGGTCATTTCAGTCAATCGGCACAAATTTCTTCTCTACCCCTTTGAAGTAGCACCAATACCATTTTAGAACTGATCAAACCATTTTTTAGCTCTAGATTTTTTAAAAAATATATAAACATCTTAACTGTAAAAGCCATAAATTATGAGACTTTAAAACCACAGCTAGTGTTATTTGATCCCAGTAATAATTGGCCCACCTTGGATCAATGTATATATCTCTTAATTATGAGTACATGTGGGCCCATGAAAGTGTAATTTATGGTGGGCCAAACCTAGGGTCATATTTTTTGACTTATTAGTTCATGTCATAAATTACATAGTCCATGTCATAAAAAACATGAGGTGGTCTACCAGTAATGTAAATTCTATTAGTGTGAATTGTTGAAAGGTAAAAAGATGACAATCTTGAGAAGATGGAAGATAGATGGTGTTGTGAAAAATTTATTAGTGTGAATTGTTGAAAGGTGGGCCCCAAATATTAAAATAAAAAGATGACAATCTTGAGAAGATGGAAGATAGATGGTGTTGAGAAAGAGAATAACAGTGCAAAATAGAAAGATTTTAGGGGATATTGATTGAGAGACTTTAGGAGATAGAGGATATGGATAGAGATTTTAGGGGATATTGAATGAGAGACTTTAGGAGATAGAGGATATGGATAAAGAGATTTTTTTAGGAAAGATTGTGGCATGTGATGACATGGTAATTTAAATCACTCTATATTTTTTCTCCATATTTATTTGAAAGGAGAATGATTGGGTTTCTGAGGTGGCAGCTCTCCCAGCCCACCTCCCCCTTTGCTTTAATATATATAATGTTGATGATATGCTTATTTTCGATACTGATTTAAATTCAGTAGAGAACACTAAGAAATTCCTATGTTCTAAGTTTGACATGAAAGATATGGGTGAGGCTGATGTGATACTTGGGATAAAAATTCATAAACATTCTGAAGGAATTATTCTATCCTAGTCTCACTACATTGAGAAAGTACGTAAGAGATTTAACATGTTTGGAGGAAATGGTGTTTCCACTCCTTTTGATCCAAATGTCAAATTAACTAAGAACAAAGGAAATAGTGTATCTCGATTAGATTATTCCAGAGCTATTGAATGTTTAATGTACATAATGAACTGTACTAGACCTGACATTGCTTATGCAGTAAGTAAGTTGAGCAAATATACAAACAATCCCAGTAGTGAGCACTGGATGGCTGTTATCCGGGTATTTAAATACTTGATGAGAACCATTGACTAGGGTTTGCATTATGAGAGATACCCGCAGTACTAGAAGGGTATTGCGATGCTAACTAGATATCGGATTCAGAAAAATCCAAGTCCATAAGCAGCTATGTGTTTACCTTAGGAAATGCAGCCGTCTCTTGGAAATCTAAAATGCAAACGTGTATATCTTGATCCACTATGGACTCGGAGATCATTGGTATGGCTTTAGCTAGGGAAGACGCAGAATGGCTAAAGAACCTATTGACCGACATTCCCTTGTGGAATAAGCTGGTACCGGCCATATCTCTCCATAGCGACTCAAGGTCTGCAATAAACAAGATAAGTAACAAGAGCTATAATGGTAAATCCGACATATTCGTCTAATGCACATTTTGTTGAGACAATTACTCAAGCAAGGAGTAATTGCAATTGATTTTGTGAGATAGATGGATAATTTAGCCAATCCACTAACTAAGGGACTCACTAGAGAACGAGTAACATCCACATCGAGGGGAATGAGACTTAAGCCTAAAAAGGACAAGTCACCAACAACGGACACCCAACCCATTTGATTGGAGATCCCATGGGAGGGGTTCAATGGGAAAAATGAAGTTATCTTTGGGTGACAAAGGTGGAACATTTCAAAATTTTCATTACTTAAGTATATACCCATTCCTATGGTGTGAAATGTTCATATCTTGTATATTAGTCGATGATACTCTATGTCTTTTATAAGCGGAGTGTTGTACATGAGCATCTTTGATAGAGAACGCCTATATGAGTGTGGAAGTCAGGCCGCTTCCTATGAGAGCATTAGGCTACTCTCTAGAGCGCTCATGAATACCGGGATAGCACAAGGTTGTCAATATGCAGAGTTCTATATAGGAATCCCTAATTTCTGAGACTGTGTGTGTAATAGGTATGATTTACTAAATGGACTCTTGGTTCAAGATCCTAGTTCACCATAGAGTTCTGGTATTTCAAACTTACTACACTATGTGAAGGTTTAAGACTTAGTTCACCTATACTTATGCATAGTCTCAGGGCATGTCTTGCAGTAGTAGTTTTTCCTTTTCAATATTTTATTTCAGTGCTTTAATGTGTGGGGGATTGTTTTATCTTTGTGCATTAAAGCACATGTTTTTCTCTTTTCTTTATTTTAGAGAGTCCCACGTCGGTTGTGGAGAACTCTCTTAAAGTCATTTATTATTGTTTACACTCATCATTATGGTGTAAGTCTTTGGAGAAGGCTTAGGTAGTGGTGACCACACACTTTCACTGAGCACGTGCCGTCCGGCCAGCCGGTTGGGTGGTGGGCAGGCCCAGCTCGGCTCGCACGAGCGTGCATTATTTTAGATCTCAGTTGGGTTTCTCTTATGACCATTAATTAAAGACAACTTTTCCGCTACACTTTATGGCGGAATAAGGGTGTTCCGTTGGAGATACCCATTGGTATCCTTTGCGAGAGAGTTAACGCATGGAAGTGTCCGTTGCGCACTCTTAAATGGGCGTATCCATTGGGAATTAACTCCCCAATGGATCTCTTCCCCATAAAGCCCTATATAAGATCGTCAGGGTGAAGGCTTTCTTCATCTCAAACAATTCTCTCCTCTCTCTCTCTCAAGTTTTTGAGAATTTTATTTCAAGCTGTTACAAGACTGCGATTTTTGGGATTCGTGTTTCTCATCTATTAGAGTGCACAAGTGGTGGAGATCATCCGATCAGGAATTTGTCTTATAATGAGGTAGACAACAAGAAATTCATCTGCATCTATCTAGGGGCGAAATATGCCTAAAGAAAGCGTCTTCAAGGATGTGATTCGGCTACCAATTTGTTCAGTCATTTCTTTCCTTTCCTCATTTTATTTTAATATTTTAATTTATTTACAATTTCCGCGAAACATTTTTCTAACACTCATATCATTCCGGCGACACGGGAGCTTGTTGATGAGCACACTTTGTCAATGAACCCATGAATTAGAAGAGAGACATGTAGCTAGCTAAGAATGAAACTAAATAATGGAAAAGTTAAAAGAGAAACAACAACAATACACTTAGAAGTTAACCAGCACGGGATATTGAAAAATAAGACTGAGATAGAACATCTGTAGGAAGATAGACTACGCTTGAAAGTCATCATCAAAATGAAGCCTTAACCCATATAGAAGACAACTATAAGATATCATTTGAAAATAGAAAGCATTCAAGGCAGAGAAAGATCGACATAGTCAGTTAGTCACCATTTAATCAAAGCATGATCACATCTATCAAGAAATCTGCATCGACATCCCAATATAAAATACACTCAATATACCAAGAGAACATCCACTTGAAACATTTCAAGTTTGCCTTTCATCATTTAAGATTTAATCAAACAATACTACTCTTCCCAACACCACCTTGGCTTTAAGCATGCTAAAGATCCCTGAATAAGATTCGTAATAATTTCATAATTTGCATGAAAACTGTTGTTACCCTCTTTGATGGAGTGCCTTCATTATATAGTAATGTTCTCATTTACGTTTATAAGAAAACCCCTTTGGGGAGGTTTACAGAAGATAAATACGAAGGTAGATTAGGAAGAACAAATTTATTGTAATTTTAAAGACAGCACATGTTTTTGGCCGAATCCAAAAATAATAAAAAAGAAAAAACTGTTCAATTTGAAATTCATCATCAACAATATCAATACCTGATATCCCATTTGCTTTCTAATCTCTCATCATTTTTTTATTTCTTTTTCTTTCTCCTATCACAACAAAAAGAAGAGAGTAACAAAAAATAAAATAAAAAGAGTAAAAAAATATGGCTATAAGGACCTCTCGAGGATCACCTCATTCTTTTCATGTGAGCCCATTTGGGCTATTGTGCAGGTATGCTATATATGTATAAAGGCTGACCTGGAGTCAAGCGATGGAGTTAGGTCACAGATTGCATCACCTTAAAATACTTATTTTTTGAACATTTGCGTGTGTCACATCCCGGACCCTAGAATTCCCCGATTAGGGTGGTTTCCGAGGTATGACACGCATACTCCTGTGAACTCGTATCTGTTCCGGACGAAGTCCAAATTCACGAAGGAGAAAAATTCCACTCTTCACGTATGAGGGTTGCTCACTGACACCTGTCAATGAACGTTTATTTGCAGAAGCCTTCACATCAATAATATCAAAGCTTGAGTAGTCCATTAAAGTTCCAATAATCCATCTAACAAAAATCATTAATCAAGACTAATAAAATAAATCCCTTAATGCATTGTACAAAAGTTCTATAAAAATAGAAACTACTAAATGCTTTATCTCAAATGGAAACATGATCCTAATACGAATGCAATCATAATTAAATCATGATCTAGTGCAAGGTACAACATCTAATCCCAACCATGATTACCACCATTTTACGTTCTCCGGTAGATAAGCTAATTAATAACCTTACTGATCGAATCTATAATATGGAGGACTATAAATTTATCTCTTCGGTATCAAGGATTCCTATGACACCAAGTATAGCACCATAAATGCAACGATTTAACAATATGTATGAGCAATTAAGATTTCACAAATGTTATTCTAATCTCGAAGTTAAAGATAAATAAATTTAAGAGACTACATGAATGTCAACTGGGCATATTGTGCAATATGAATAAATCGTGATTTATCGAATCATAAATCGAATACTTACAATCTAGTTGGTTACCACATAAGCTAATCCTTCATCCCTTTTAGAGAGAGGGAATCGTTGGGATGCCACCAGGGGCCCGGCCAAAGGTCCTCCTGGCTACCAGGGTTCTATAGTTCTGGTGCTCTAAACTGTCTACTGCTTAGTGACGTTCAATTCTAAACTAAGATTCAACCCCGTCGAGTATCATCCAGTCGAAGCTCAGTAGTGCCGACTCATTTGATTCAATCAATAGGCTTTGAGTAAGACTTTTACATTCAATTCATTTGAATCTTTGCGATTCCATTTTATTCATTCATTTCATTCCAATCAATCTAGTAAAATTTACTCGGTTCGCTATTCACATCAATGTACGATAACATTTGTAAGGCAATTGTAGTACAATTTGTGGAATAATACGAATAATGCATATAACAAGTAACTGAATATATGAGGGCAATAAATAAATCAATCTCAATATGCAAATGCAAATAGATTAATAGCATCAAAGATATTTACTAGCCAACCCTAATCTATTTCGCCGTCTCTAACAATCCATTATAATGTAGTTGTAGATGATTCAATGCACGCGCTACATCTCATTGGTGTCACGTTGTGTATGTCACGCCCCGAGATCCGAGACCCTTGGGGCCCTCAGATTCCGTGACGCGACGGTCCCATAACGAGACATGTGGGGTCAAATTCTAAAGGAATTTTCTATTCACATAAATTAAGGAAATTTAATGACTTAAATACTGGTCAATGCCAACATATAACTTTCTACTCACAAGAATGAAATCAATATTTTAAGATCCAATTATTACATTCAATCCAATAAAAACTAATAAAATGGGTCAAACTAGTTATCTCTAAAGAAAACTACTAAAACTAAGCTGGTGATGCGCTACTCAAGTCACACACGTCCCACATGGCCACCTACTGCTCCTCGTCTTCATGATCTACCTTGAAATCTAAAAAAAATAACAACACACATATGAGTATAAAACTCCGCAAGTAACCAAACTATAAAACCATAGCAAACGGTTAACAGTCAAATGAGAGCAATTTTAGGCCATGAAATGCAAGTACGGACATCTCAAAGGTAAATGCTTAATTACTACAACAGTAGAACAAGAGAAATAGATCGAACCATGATAACAAACAACGAATGCAATAAAAAGACGGATGTGATACAAACCATGAGGCAAAAATCATGAATCTTAGAAAGGCAAATCCTTAGCATTTATCAAACACAAATTTAACGTTACCAATGGGAGTTTAACCCATAACTTCAGTAACTCGATTTTTCAATCTTTAGTTACTGCTGGGCGTAATCCCAAGAGCTTCAGTAACCAAATTTTAACCTTTTTGTTACCGCTGGGCGTAATCCCAAGAGCTTCAGTAACATCACAAAATGGGCTAGCTGCAGACTAGAGATAACGCACAAAGGGGTCCCAATCCCAATGTCATACCCGAAAATGGAGGGCTAGATATCCGCCTATGGGCGTCCCCACGTTGCGTTGCCTATACTTTAGATAATGCCTTGGGAAGTCAG
Source organism: Camphora micrantha (assembly GCA_003546025.1). Classification (NCBI taxonomy): domain Eukaryota; kingdom Viridiplantae; phylum Streptophyta; class Magnoliopsida; order Laurales; family Lauraceae; genus Camphora; species Camphora micrantha. The sequence continues at coordinate 14,330,180 of QPKB01000010.1, forward strand.
ATGTCAATCAAGTATCAATGTACTGCTAGATCCAGTTTGGGTTCTTATAACATGGAGTTTTAAAACAATAGCAAAATAATTAGGGTCACATCCTGGCCCATTCAAAGTTCTATCTAATAAACATGTAGGAATATTTTATAGTAATAGCTCAGGTATTGAACCTCAGGTGTCAGGTGAAACACATAGAAAACTCATAATTATTAATGATGACAAATACAATTCACCTACCCGATTTAAGTCATTGGTTTCATTTCATAGGATTGAATATGGACTGATTACGGAAATAGTTATCACCGAGAACTTAGGTCACATGAGGAATGCCAAATTTATAATACAGGAGAAAACATCACTTTGCACAGGCCCTAAACCATTTGATGGAACTCAAGGGTCCTAGATGCACTAAGACGATGGGATCGGGCTCACTGGCTACACAATCCTGGCATAGATCAACAATGAACACACACAATTTGAAATTCTAACATATTGGAGGCAAAAAAATAAGGAAACTCTAACACTAGGGAATTATAGTAAGTTCACTTGCCTCTTTCAACGGTGGATGATGGAATCGGTGTGTCCGGATCAAAATAACCCTGCGACTCTGTGTGGGTCCCTGACAATGGCGTTTAACAGTGGTTAGCACACATGTTCATGTGTAGGTCAAGGGCAAGTTTTGAGATTAGTTTAAGGTGATGGGTTGAAGGGCTGTTTGTTTAAGGGAAAATGAGAGGTTGGCCTGTGTAGAGGGTGGCCGAATCTGAGTGGTTTTGCTAGGAGTTGGTAGTGTGCACAGGTGGAAATTGTCCCGATGTGTATGAGCAAAGTTGCATGCAGAATGTTGGTTTAGATATAGTGGAGCGAAGAAGAAGATTAATGATTGCAGAATGGGTCAAGTAAGTAGTTTTATAGAGATTGTGAGCGTGCTGTTTGGTTAGGAGGATAAAACTACAAAAGATAACATCAAGATGATAAAGATTTAAACTGCAGAATTATTAAATGATGATGGTGGCAAAGTGGGCTGGAAAGATGGTGAGTAGTTAAGGAGGGAGATGGTTAATGGGCAGGGAGGTAAATAGAATCGCGGCCCAGTTTGGATGAGGGTTATTTCTGAAGTGGGTTTTGTGTATGACAAGGGAGATGAGGCCATGAGAATGATGGGCACTGTTGTAGGCTTGGTCTGTGCTATATATCCAGATGAGTTGGGCTGGTTAAGTTGGGGTCATAGAGGAACGATAGAGATGGCACAATATATGGGTACAGGTCTGGGTGATTGTGTACAAGGAACTTAAATAAATCAACAAAGTAAACAAACGTAAAGAAATAAAAGAAAAGAAAGGGAGAGAAACAGAGATGCATGAAATGCATGCAGTATTAGTAGACACTATATATATACACGAGAGAGATAGATAAAAGGCAACGATAGCAAGACCAATAGATAAAGCGAGATTAGGAATTACCAGGAAGAGGACCCTTGGAATCTTGGAAGAAACCAACTTGGGAGAGAGAGATATATATATAGGAGATGGTGGATGTTGGGGTGAGTGGGTACTAGCTTTTATAGGAAGATGAAGGAGAACTTAAAATAGAAAGAGGATAAGTACAAAAATAGAAGGGACTCTCTGTGATACACTAGGATTGGAAAGGAGAGAGTTATTTAAGAATAAAGACTCCTCATAGATCCATTCATTGGGGCCTAACTCATCTACCTCATAATCCGAATTCTGAGTCTTACTAATTTACCCAAGTTGGAACCCATCTCTATTCCAACTCAAATCATAAATTAGAGTCCTAATCTTTCCACACAACTTTTGAAGTTCACATGCTTCAAATCCATGATGGGTCCCACTAACCAAGATACAGGTCAAAAATAAACTTAAAGGAAAATAATAATAATAAAAATAATAATGATAATAATAATAAGATAAAATGCCCATCAAGATAGGTGGGTTCCACACCTGATGCAATCCATGGTCAAAATTAAATTAATCCCAAAATTCTGGGATCAAGTCCTTACAGTGTATGTGTGAGGTGCATTGAAGTCCTCTAAATTAACACCCGTGGTGAAGCTCTAGATGATTCGGATATGAATATGAGATGATCTCAGCCAAAGATTTCCCATATGATATAATTATGTCGGACTATGATAATTGTAAGGATTGCGTGTCTAAGGACCTACGAGGTCAATCTTTTCACACCCTAAGAACCTATCTGGTTTAGTACATGTTAGTGTTACAATCATCCTCAAAGATTGATTATGAAGGATTTTAGGCCTTTAAAGTGGAATAACTTCCTCAATGGTCAATGAGTTCCAATCTAGGGGTCCAACTAGGTGTAAAGTCCCTTTCCTCGAAAGAGACAAGCCTAGTTCATTGATCCATATTTTCACTTCCTCTCCCAACCTCTAATCACGAGGCTATCTGAACCATTAGATTCTGCGTTCCAAGAGCTTTCCAACAATATATGGAACTCCAAAATCTGACACATGGATCAAAAGTTAAGGCAGTTTGAAGTTGTCATTGCTGAACCCACTAGGCCAACTCGCTATAGTGAGATGCCTCGCTATTTGGCCACCCGAACGAGCAAAATGGTTTCTGTTTTTGAAGGAATTTCCATTCCCATTCATTTTCACTCTTCCAATTGCCTCTAAACTGTTCTTAAGATCATAATGTGACCAATTTGAGCCTCCATTTGTTCCTATGGTCCATATCTTTCCACACATCCCATTCACTCTTTGATAATCCAAACAAAAGAACCCATTATACATTATCAATCTAATTTAAATGGAAAATGGCTGGATTAGGATTCAATGGAATAATATTACTCAATCAATGAATCAATCACATGCATTAACCAAAATTGCTCATTACTTGCCTCTAATGGTGCCTTTCCACTCAAATCTCTTCTTAGACTCAATTTGAAGCAAAACCCCCAATAATCCAAGCTCTCTTCAATCTCTTCAATGGTGAAATGTAATGAATCGAAATGAATTAACATGCATGTAATTTAGATGAATCCAAATAGTCCAAACTAAGCTTAGAGGCTCATTAGGTAGAAGAGCTCTTTCCATTAGAGTAAGAAGGAAGGAGATGATGATGTAAGAGATGAACTCCTACAATGAATTATAGCTATGAATTATAGCTAGAATGAGCAGAATTTTGATGAATAAATGAGATGAGAGGAGCTTGTATTAGAATGGAACATGGAAGCTGGTGGCCTCGGCTTCTCAAGATCTAACATGCAAGATCATTGTTCCTGACATGGAGAGATTGGAAGGAAAAGATAGGGAGGAGAAGACTAGAAGGAGGAGCTTGCAGCCAAATGAAATGAAGAAAGTGAAGGAACGGTGGTTGGGTTCCTTTTAAGGTGGTAATTTTTGTTCTATTGCATGCAGGCCCATGCTATATAGATGAATCTTGAAAGGGGGCTTTAGTTTTGATTTGGGTTGGATATGAGTTGGGCTGGGTCCACTTGGTTTGGATCCACACATAGCATTTGATGTAGGAAAAGTGTTTGATAAAATGCACATGAGGACCCACTCATACTAAAATTACACACCCGCAAAACTAAAACTATCAAAAGGCCATAACTCTATCTAACTAAGGTCAAACCCCACTAATCTAACTAATCCCTCACAAAAACAACCAAAACACATATGAGGCACTTAATTAAGAATAATTAAGCGCTAATCACACTTAGGCAGGTCCGGGTCTTACAACGTGCATCTGTTATTAGATCATTCATTGATATTGCAATTACAAGCTGATGTTTGTTTTTGGGTAACATAAATGTTTCTGAAATCATTATGTAATACAGTAATAGAATTTAATAGAAATTAACTTCTGACAGAAACATTCAGAATTCAATTATTTTGTTTGATTCAGAATTCATCAGTTTTGATATCTGTGTTTGGTTATTCAATAACTTATAAAAAACAATCCAAGACCAAAAGGAATAAGGATCTCTACAAGTTCAGCAGAACAATGTTTTATAAAAGCAACAGACAGGACAACACTGAGAAGGTGCATAGGTTCTGTTCAGACGAACTAGTTCTTATAAGGCCAAAATAACTGATGACGTACAATTTCAGTTTTAAGCATGTGTTTCAAAAATTTGGACAATAATGGCTTACACCTACATTTTTTGTTTTTGGTCACTTTCAATGGGTAATAGAGATGTAAAACCTTGCTCGGTAGAAAGGGGAGAGAGCATTTATTTTTCATAGTCTGAAAAAGGGATTAAGAGAGAGATAGACTGAGAAAGAGATGAAGAAAGAGGGAGAGTCAAGAGGAGCACCCCACGTTAACATCATCATCTCTAACCCCCAAGTCGTGTAAAAAGATGTGAGATTGATAAAAATAGGTTGGATGGATTGCAGAGAGCCTCCACAAGTTGTGTGTTCAAATCTCCATGACATCCCCAAGCCGTTGTTGTTATTGATGGTTCTTTTTTTTTTGGCTGGTGGTTAATATGATCCACTAGCACTCAGTTGGTACAAGTACAATATTTTAATCCATGGTCTACTCGCCTCTAATTCATTCTTTTTCACTTTCTGTAAGAACAAAACTAGAAGGAAAGGGCGAGTCTGTGTTGGAGAAAGACACTTGAGTAAAGGTAGAGAGGGATGTGGTGAGCAGAAGCAACAGTTAAATGAAAACTGAAAGGGAAACTCCAACTATAAAGGACGATGAGGAGGAGTGTGTGGGACATTTTCATAAATACGGAGATGATCCCTAGTTTCGGTAAAGAGTACCAATTATGTTTGATTTGATCTTGGCTTCATGCAGTTCGGTAGCAATAACTTGCTTGACCAAGCTAGAGCTAGTGTTGGTAATGGTACCATATAAGCTTGCCTTGGTCTCGGCCTGACGCAGCTCGGCAATAGTGCCAGATGTTTACACCTCGGCAGCGGTGCCAGGACGCATCTACATCTGACCTAGGCACCTTCTTCAGTTCGGTCTATTTGGCCGAGATGAACACCGAGGTCAGAGTCATAATTATATTTCTATGAAAGTACAGCGGCATGGGCACCAGACGTAGATAAGGGGACGACCTTATCTGACAGCCGCAACCGTAGCCATATAAAAGATTGAGGTATGGCCTGATGGGACAGTACCTCTACCTACCGCAACTAAGGGTACAAGGTATGATCCGATGGGACAGTGCCTCCACCTGCCTCCACTAAAGGTACGGTCTGATGGGACCTCCGCCTATATATATGCATGAGGTAAACCTACCAGAGGTATGCAAAAATATAAAATACAAATAGCTCTCCCTTCTTCTCCAGTCACTCATCCTTTGTTCAGTAATTGCACTAACTTATGCATCGGAGTACCTTCGGCTGACTGTAGCCAGGGTCTCTGATCTTCCTTTTTCCTTCCCTTTCAGGTTCCAGGAGCTACTGTCTTTCCTAGAAGTTTTACAGCAATCTCACTTAACTAAGTCCGTAATTTTTAGGCACTTACAATTGGTGTTGTCTGTGGGGAGAGACATCAAAGTAAATCCATAATCATCATGCTTCCAAAAACCAGAAACGGTGAAAGCTCATCAAAGGCCATACCGCCACCACTGGCGTTGACAGCACCACCTGTCTTATCACAGTTACCACCAATATTGCAAGAGCAATTACCACCGCCCACTCGCCAAAGGAGATATGGGGGAAAGTCTGTTGCTGCAAGCATGTCGGGTTCAACGTCGAAGGGGGTGACAGCACCTCCCCGACAAGGTAACCCTCAGGCGGCACCTCCATAGAAAAATGTTCCTCCACCAGTGGTTCCCCGGCGAAACAAATCTCCAACACCAGCCAGATCTCACCAGTCTCCTCACCAGATTGAAGATGATGATGATAATGACGACCCATTGCTGGCGGATATCGAGGCCCAAAATCTCATTATCCAAGGCAGGAGGAGTTGATTCGTCAACTCAAACAACAACTCCAGGAGAAGGAGAAGGCCCCACAGTCAGCGCCCAGACGCAATCGAGCCCATTCGGTTGAATAGGACTTGAGGCAAATCCTGAACAATAAAAGGCGCGACCGAAATGACAATGAAGGCTCAAGAAGTAATCATTTGAACGATGACTCCAGGAGGTCGCGCCAAAGACCAGGAGACAACGACGATCTGAGAGAATGGCTTGATTGTTAAGTCAAGCAGACTGTCCAGCGAAATATGGAGGTAGTTGGTTTCAGCCGAGACAGGCTAAACGCCTATGATACAAAAGACCTTGGCATGTCTCCTCTCTCTCAGGAGATAAGGGACTTCTCCCTCCCAGAAAAGTTCAGTGTCCCAAGGTTCGTCCTCTACGACGGGGCTTTGGACCCTGCTGTGCACCTCTGACACTTCACCTAGCGGATGTCGGTTTGGGGCGACGTCGGACACCTGAACTGCAGAGTGTTCTCCTCCAGTCTAGGAGACCTCCCCCTCAAGTGGTTTTGTGCACTCCTAGAGGGGTCAGTTTCAAGCTGGCGATAGCTCATAAACTCCTTCGTGGAGAAGTTCCAGGCACACAGGGTCATCCCGAAGACAAACGATGACCTCATGGCGATCAAAATAAGGCGGACTGAAAACATTACTCAGTTCGCCAAAAGGTTCTGGACCATCTACAGCCAGATCGAAGACGCCACTGATGGAGTGGCTATCAAGTGGTTCAAGCAGGCTCTGCTTCCAGGCAATGAGCTTCGGAAGGACCTCGTCCGGTTCCCTGTGGTCACAATGAAAGCACTGATGGCCCGGGTGAACCAGTTTATCAAGCAAGAAGAAGACAAGGTCCGAACTCGGGAAAGCTTTGGCCTCTGGCACGAAGACAGAACCTCTAAGAAGGACAAAAAAGTATCTCGAAGGGAGGAGCCAGACCTGAGCAAGACTTCGACAAAACCGAAATCGATCTCTACTTCCACCTCTGGGGGCAGCAAGAAGCCCAAGCCAGCCATTGCCGCTTACAAAGCTGTGAATACGATCTTCAAGGAGCTAATTTACAAGCTCCTCGGCAAGGTCAAATCACAACCCTACTTCAAATGGCCGCAGCCGATGAAGGGTGATCCCTCCACCCGCGATCAGAGCAAGTTCTGTCCCTATCACAAACAAAATGGGAACAAAACCGAGGACTGCATGGCCCTTAAGTCCCACCTCGAAAAGCTCGTCAAGGACAGGCACTTAAAAGATTTCATCAAGGAGGAGGGCAGGGTCAACCGAGCTCACCAATGCCGACCTGATGATAATCAGGACAGCGACGAACCGGAAGGCATCATTAACGTCATCCACTTGGCTCCCACGCCAAAAGGGAGCAACTAGGCTCATGCCAAGGCCATGAGGGCTTCACACAGCAGGCAGGTGATGACTGCCGAGCTGGGACCTGCGGCCAAAAAAGCTCGGAAAGAGAAACCTAAAATCTGGTTCTCAGAAGAGGACCTAGATGGGGTCCAGCTGCCCCACAACGACCCACTAATCCAAACCCTAAGGTTAGAGAACTTCAAGGTAAAGCGAATTCTTGTGGATCCTGGGAGCTCATTAGAAATCCTCTACTACGACTGCTTCAAGAAGCTTGCTCTGAAAGAAGAGGACTTGCAAGAAGCCTGCACCCCACTGGTGGGCTTCAACTCAAGACCAGTGTACCCCAAGGGGAAAATCTCCCTTGAAGTCCAAGTCGGAGGCGCCTCCATGATAGTCGACTTCCTTATTGTGGATGCACCATCCTCATACAACGCGATTATGGGGTGGACTTGGCTACATAATATGGAAGCGGTGCCCTCCACCCATCTCCAGAAACTCAAGTTCCCGTTAGAGAACTAGAACGGCCGAGTTGAGGTGGTCACGGTCAAGAGTGACCAACAGATGGCCAAGCAGTGCCTGATGGCTGTGGTGCCTGGTGAAACAGAGCCACAGCAGGTGCACATTGCCGAACTAGAAGCAGAGCTCGAGGACGTCTGACGATCTCCAGAGCAGAAAAGCATCGAAAATCTGACCGAGGTCAGAATCGATCCCGACGATCCCTTGAGATATTTCCTACTTGGAAGCCAGGTCCCCGAAGCTGAGAAGTCTAAGTTGTTGAATTTCTTGTTGCAGAACAAGGAAGTCTTCGCTTGGACACCTTACGAAATGCCTGGCATCGATCCCGAGATCATCTGCCACAAGCTGAAAGTGGACCCCAAGCACAAACCTGTACTGCAAAAAGCTCGCAGAACGGGGATTCCTCGGACAGAAGCTGTGATCGAAGAGGTCAAGCAACTGCTGGAAGCCAAGGCTATCAGAGAAGTTCACTACCTGGAGTGGCTGGACAACACAGTAATAGTCAAAAAGTAAAATGGGAAGTGGAGGGTCTGAGTGGACTTCATCGACCTCAATAAAAGTCTGTCCCAAGGACAGCTTTCCACTACCAAAGAATGACTAAATGATTGACACCACTACCGGGCATGACATGATGAGTTTTCTCGACGCTTATCAGAGTTACCATCAGATTCCAATGCATGGACCTGACGAAGAGAAGACCGCGTTCATAACACCTAGAGGCATCTACCGCTACAAAGTGATGCCCTTTGGGCTAAAAAATGTGAGGGCGACTTACCAGAGGCTGGTAACGAGGATGTTCCAGGCCCAGCTGGGCAAAACTGTGGAAGTCTACATTGACGACATAGTTGTCAAGTCTAAAAGGTCACATGACCACTTGGTCGGCCTGAGTCAAACGTTTGACATCCTCAAGGGATTCCAGATCAAACTGAATGCATCCAAATGTGCATTTGGTGTCGACTCCGGCAAATTCCTGGGAAGCCTGGTCACCAGAAGAGGAATTGAAGCCAATCCAGAACAGATCTTGGCAATCCAGGCAATTCAGAGTCCAACCACGGCGAAACAAGTCCAGAGGCTCATAGGGATGGCTGCCGCACTCAACCGCTTCATTAGCAGAGTTTCAGACAAGTGCCACCTCTTTTTTCAGCTTTTGAAGAAATGCTTGAAATTCCAATGGACTTCGGAGTGCGACCAAGCCCTTCAGGAACTCAAATACTATTTGTCTTCACCACCCCTGTTGTCTACACTAAAACAAGGTGAAGTGCTTTACCTGTACCTAGCCGTCTCGGATCATGTAGTGAGCTCGGCACTCATCAGAGAAGAAAACAAGCAGCAGAAGCCTGTATACTACACGAGCAAGATCCTGCTTGACGCCGAGACCAGGTATCTACCGTTGGAGAAACTTGCATTAGCACTCATCAGTGCTTCTCGCAACCTCTCTCACTACTTCTAGACGTACACCATAGTGGTTGTTACAGAACATTCACTTAAGTCCCTTTTCAGAAAGGTTGACTTCTCTGGAAGGATCTCGAGATGGGCCATCGAACTAGGCCAGTACGATATCCAGTATCAACCCAGAACGGCGATCAAGGCCCAAGTTTTGGCGGACTTCATTGTGGAGTTTGTTTCTCCTAGTTTGGTAACGAGACAGCTTGATACCAAACTTGGGGGCAGTGAGGAAGAGATCACCAAGACAAAGCAAGAACGATCTTGGAAACAGTTCCTCATTTCGGCATGGAAAGTCTTCATCGACGGATCCTCAACCTCCAAGAGGGCTGGCGCTGGCATAATCCTCCAATTCCGGAGGGCCTTGTCATCGAACAAGTCTTAACACTTGGCTTCAAGGCATCCAATAACAAAGCTGAGTATGAAGCACTGATCACAAGGCTCGGTAGCGCTAAAATCCTGGGGGCACGGCAATTAGTGGTCTTTAGCGACTCCTAGCTGGTGACAAGCTAATTGAGCGGGGACTACGAAGCCTGTGGCGAAAGGATGACAGCCTACTTAGCTCGGGCAAAACAGCTCCTTTCTCAATTCGATATTGCCGAAGTCAAATAGATAGGCAGAGATTCCAACTCCCATGAGGATGCTCTTGCCGACCTGGCCTCTGCTGTCGAGGCTGGGAAGAAGAGAAATGTTGAGATGGAAACGTTAGAAAACCCAAGTATAGAGCTCCAGCCACCTCGGCAAGTTTTGTGTGTTGATCTCGATCCAAGCTGGATGTACCCAATCATCGCCTACCTGAAGGATGACCAACTTCCTGAAGATAAGAATGAGGCTTACAAAATCAGGCCGAAAGCAGCACGGTTTTGATTGTCTCCAGATGGCAAGCTCTACAAAAAATCCTTCACCGGCCCTTACCTCCAATGCGTTCACCCGAGCAAAGTCGAAGATTTCCTTTACGAAATCCACGAGGGGATCTGTGAGAGCCACATCGGAGGTCGGTCGCTTGCTTACCAAGCTATAAACCAAGGCTACTGGTGGCCCTATATGCAGAAAGACGCCCAGCTCTATGCCAGGAAGAGCGAAAAGTGCCAGAAGTTCTCGCACTCTCTTCATCAACTAGCACAAGACCTGAGCCCGTTCACTAGCCCATGGCCCTTCGCTCAGTAGGGTTTGGACATCGTGGGCCCGCTTCACCGAGCTCCAAGGAATAAAAGGTGGCTAATATTAGCCACCGATTACTTCACCAAGTGGATAGAAGTCGAGGCATTATCCTCCATCACCAAGCAAGATACGAACAACTTCGTGCGGAAGAATATCATCACAAGATTTGGAGTACCTCGAGCCCTGGTCTCAGATAACGGGACCCAGTTTGACTCCAATTTCTTCAGAAACTTCTGCAATGAGCTCGGCATCAGGAACTGCTACTCGACCCTGGCGTATCTACAGAGCAACAATCAGGCAGAAATCTCGAACAAAGTGGTGCTCGATGGGCTCAAGAAAAGACTCAACCGAGCCAAGGGAAGATGGGTGGAGGAACTTTCAAGTGTCCTCTGGGCATACATAACTACTCCAAGGCGCTCCACCTCGGCAACGCCCTTCCCCCTGGCCTATGGAATGGAAGCTGTGATCCCTCTCGAGATCGGTCTCCCAACTCTAAGGTCGGAACTCTTTGACCAGGGCTAGAACGATGTGAATCTAGCCCGAGAGCTTGATTTAGCTGAGGAGCGAAGGGGTGCAGTATCCATCCGCCTAGCTTCTTACCAACAACAGCTGGCCAGAGGATACAATCAGAGAGTCAAAGAGAGGAAGTTTTCAGTTGGAAAACTGGTCTTGAAGAAGACGCTTCCTGGAGAAAAAAATCCCAACGAAGGCAAGCTGGTGCCAAATTGGCACGGGCCATTCAAAGTGATATCGGCTGCCGGGCTATCAGCGTACAGGCTTTAGGACATGGATGGTAAAGAGTTACCACGCCCATGGAACGCCACGCAACTAAAAAAATATTATTTCTGAATTGTACTCAATTTTTGTAATTAATAAAAGTAATTCTTATGGAATGATGTGCTTTGTTACAAAAACTCGATGACTTCAACTCGGTTAAAGAACCAGCTATACAAACACCTTGTTACAGAACTCAGTGGCTTCAGCTCGGCTATGGAACCAGCTGCATAAAATGCCAAGTTATAGAACTCGGCAGCATCTTCAGCTCGGTTATGGAACCAGCTACATAAAATGCCAAGTTACAGAACTTGACAGCTTCTTTAGCTCGGTTATGGAACGAGCTGCGTCAAATGCCAAGTTATAGAAGTCGGCGGCAACTTCGGCTCGGTTATGGAACCGCCATACAGGAATCCGAGTTATGAATCTCGGCAGGTATACCAGTTCGGTTGCGGAACCAACTATATGAAACATCCAGTTAAGGAACTCGATGGCTGCCTCGAAAGATTAAGTTCGGTTACAGAACCAACTATAAAAGTCTATCACCGAGGTCTAACACATGTAAATATCAAAAAACGTGTTTGATCGTAAGCATGAGAGAATAAAGAAGAATTTGTATTCATTGAATAGAAAGTACAGGGTTACAAAAGAAGAAAAAAGAGAAACATCAAAACAGGTTCAAGGAGCAGCAACGCCAGAAGGATCTTCGGGAGGAGCTTTAGACGGAGGAGCTTTAGTAGGAGGAGTCAGAATGGTATCAAGGGGATTCTCATAGGAAGAAGGGGCAGAACTAGACTCAGGCGCCGAACTCGAAAACTTGGGTGGGTTCTGATATACAAGGTGGTCCTCAGAGATCCCTGCTTTTTTCAAAGCAGCCCGGCATCCAAGCTCGAACAAATGTGAGCTTATCTTTTCAACCTCGGTGTCATAGTCCTTCGTCGCCGCGTCCACTCCGTCTTGGAAAGCAGCTTCGGTCTTGGCCTGGAATAAGGCTTCAAGATTGATCTTTTGCTTCAGCGCAGCTTCGAGTTTGGCCTTCCGCTTTATCAGCTTGGTTGCTCTTCCCCCCTTGACCTCAGCCGCCGCCATCAGTCCGTGGGTCTCGGCCTTCAAACTACAGATTTCGGCTAACGCCGTATCCATCTCTGCAGCAAGTCGAATGTTCCTCTCGCTTTCCTCCTTCAGATTCTGATTGTTCGCCTTTAAAGCTGCGGCAAGCTCCTCCTTCTCCTCCTCCAGTTGTGTAACCATAGAAGCATTTTGGCGAGATCTGTCCATAACGATCTAGATTTTGTGCACATTCTGTAAAAGGAAACGTCACAAAGGCAACCGAAATTAAGCACTTAACAAAGATTGTGGAGAGAAACTCACGGAGATAGTCGACTGAAGTGTCGACAGCAGCAACCCCATATCATCAACCTTCCTGTGCTTCTCGATATCGCGAGGAAGGGCACAAACCTTGGAAAGTGCCGCTATCACCAAGGGGTTGCCAGCCACCCGGTCCTCCACATTCAAAGGCCTCCCGGGCTCAATCTGAAAACTCGGCCTCCACAGGGCCGGACCAGTAGGCTGTGAAGCCAAGGCTAGCCCAGAACCTTGCTCCGCTGAGCCCACGGCCCTGGGCCTCTTCTCTCGTAGAGCTTTCTCCCTTACAGCATCACCAGAGCTCTACTGAGTCCCTGAACTTAGACCCTAAGGTCTAGGCCTCTTCTCTAACCGACCCCCTTCCCTTGGGAACTCGGCGGGGCGCTCCCCAACACCTGTACTTGAAGAAGTAACAGGAGTGGGGGTGGAGGTACCAGCGGCGCCTGAGGCCACAGGAGCAGGAATAGGATCAACAGCCGGGGGCACGGAAGAAGAGGGGGCTTGTTTTTCAAAAAATCTAGCCAACAGATCTTTTGTCTTTACGGGAGGTCGGCGTCGCTGCATATTCTCTCCTCTTTCTTCAGAACTGGGAGAAATATATGCCTCGATGATTTGGAGTAAGTTTGTGGCCTCTGATTCACCAAGCAACGCAGAAGTCTCAGCAACTGGACCTGCTCGGTGCTCGACTCCGGTCAAGGCCAGCACAGGCTCCTCCCTCTCCGAGGATTGGCCGGGCATGTACGAATGGTATCTCGGCTCATAACCTAAGAGATTCCAGGCAACTCCCTCTTGATGACCTCGATAGTCACGCACAGCCTTAAGCCAAGTGTCATTTCTCTTCCAACTAACTCGGTTGGCCTCTCGTCTCCTCTCACTGACGTCTACACAACAAACGAAGAAGTGTTAGCTCGGCAGAATAAGAAAAAAGAAAATACAAGAACTCAAAAGGGGTTGGTATTTACTCGGAGGAGTCCCGATGCGATAAGGAACCTTGTATATCCTCTCCAACTCGGTCTCGACCCTTCCGAGCTCCCAGTTGCCCGAGATGAATATGCGGTCATCTCTAGCACGTCTATTGGAATCCTCCAATTCGACAACGAAGGACTCCCGCCTCGGCCTTCCCCGAAGATAGTAGCGGTCATCCTCCCCAGCAGATTTACACAAGTCGTAGACATCCTTGATGTCTTGGACACCGAGGTTAATGCTGAGTATCTTATTGAGCTCAGTGATGCCCATTATTATTTTGTAACTGTCGGGCATTAGCTGGCAGGGACAAAGGTTCTACTTTCTAAGGCAGATCGGAAGAACAGAGTGGATCGAAAACCTAACCCCGCCTTCAATCACTGTAACTAATGGAGACGGCATCCAGCCATCGAAGAAAATGTAGCCGTCAAGGCGGTTAGGATTATCTAACTTGACCCGAACGTCGGCAGGTATCCTATACATGGCCTTAAACTGGACTATGGCCTCCGAGGTATCTGGCCAATGCCTATAATTCCCCATCTCTAAGTTTGAAGAAACTGAGAAGGCGGAGACGAAGGTTAAAAGGGGAGCAAACCCTAGAAAAAGCAGAGCAAGGGAAACCCTAGACAAAGCAGGGAAATCCTAGACAGAAAAAAGAACACAGAAACAAAGAATGAAAATGAAGAGAACTCAGAGAAGGACGACGGACTCGAAGAACTCCGGACTTGGACTCGTCTGAGCTCCGACGACTTCTCTCCAGTAGGGATTCACTTCTAATAGACGCCGAAAGTAGAAAGGAAAGAAGAGCGGGCACCCATATATAATGGAGAATGGGCGCGCTTTTCGAATTTCGGAGGTGCGCGTAAGAGACGCCGCCTGGAGTATTGCACGCGTCCCTTCATGCCAATTAGGCAGCCAACCAGGTTGTGACGTGTGGCACCGCCAACACGTCTTTTCCTGTGCCCATTTAATACCTCGGACAGATGAAGCGACATCAACGTCATTAATTAACTCGGACAAGTGAGATGGCATCACGATAAATATCAGACGTCAGCAGCCGTCAACAATTGACACCGAGATGAAGAGCTCCGAACTCAGAAAGACTCTCCCATCATGATACTTAGCTCCAGACCTCAAAGAGTTAGGGAACTCTAAGAGGTCAAGAGCTAGGGGGCAATTGTGTGGGACATTTTCATAAATACCGAGATGATCCCTAGTTTCGGTAAAGAGTACCAATTAGGTTTGATTTGATCTCGGCTTCATGCAGCTCGGTAACAGTACCAGCTTGATCGAGCTTGTGCTAGCTTCGGTAATGGTACCATCTCAGACCACCTTGGTCTCGACCTGACGCAGCTCGGCAATAGTGCCAAATGTTCACACCTCGGCAGCGGTGCCAGGACGCGTCTACATCTGACCTCAGCACCTTCTTAGGTTCGGTCTATTTGGCCGAGATGAACACCGAGGGTCAGAGTCACAATTATAATTCTATGAAAGTACAGCGGCATGGGCACCAGACATAGATAAGGGGACGACCTTATCTGACAGCCGCAACCGCAGCCATATACAAGATTGATAGCCTGATGGGACAGTACCTCTACCTACCCCCACTAAGGGTACAAGGTAGATCCGATGGGACAGTGCCTCCACCTGCCTGCACTAAAGGTACGATCTGATGGGACCTCCGCCTATATATATGCATGAGGTAAACCTGCCAGAGGTATGCAAAAATACAACATACACATAGCTCTCCCTTCTTCTCCACTCACTCATCCTTTGTTTAGTGATTACACTAACTTAGGCATCGAAGTACCTCGGCTGACTGCAGTCAAGGTCTCTGATCTTCCTTCTTCCTTCCCTTTCAGGTTCCAGGAACTACTGTCTTTCCTAGAAGCTTTACAACAATCTCACTTAACTTAGTCCGTAATTTTTAGGCACTTACAAGGAGGATACCTAGTTCGTTGATTTTGGTGTCCAACACCGACTAGTATATGCACAGTTCAAAAGCAATTCATTGAGGAAGAAAGAAAAATAAGCTTGCTTGTTGAGCTTGGAAGAGAAGCGAAGAAGAAACAACAGGAACGGATAAAAGAGAGACAGTCCTGCTCTCATCTCCTCTCCATTAGGTGTACATTTATATGATGGAGGACAGAAAGGAAGAAAAACTAGGATGCTCATTAATTGCATGATTTGAGCGTTATGTTAAAAACCTATACCCCTCAAAATTTACTACTAAACACATAATTAGCACTAGCAAGACAGGCCCGCGCTAAGCTCGAGCCCAAAAATAAAACTATATCCAATTTGGGGCTATTTTTGGATATATTAATTGATGAGAAGAAAGTAAATTAAAATCGAAGAATATTTCATTTATCGGTTTTTAGATACTATATATCAAAGTTTATTTAAAAGGAGAATGTATAGTGATAATCTCCAAATCAAATTTGAATTGAGCATTGAATTTTGAATTTTTAAAAGATTCAAAGTCTAAGAGACTTTGTTTGGATGAATGAATTATGAATTGATAAGATAAGATCCAAGAGAGAGTCCATAATAATTCAAATTGCAATAAAAATCTAAAATACTAAAATTTCTTTCTAAATCGAAATCAGATCAAATAATTGCAAAATCAAGCTCCAATTTCACAATCAATTGAAAAATAGGACAAAGTCAAGCTCCAATTTCTCAATCAATTGCAAAATTAGAACTCAATTTCGAAATTGAATCCTATGTCTATAATAAATAATAACTAATAACAAAGGCCCGAGCTTAAACAATTTATTTTTGAATTACAATTTTCCTATGGGATCAATAAAAACTGCGAAAAACACTTGTTCCCAACATGGGTAATTATTTAAAAAAATATTGTCATTAAAAAAATATTAAATGAATTTAGTCTAAAAAAAAAAAACTCATCAATTAATGTCATTCAAGTTCTGCAACATTATAATTTGATGTAATATTTTGTTCTTCCAATTCTTTAGAAGAAGTACTTGTTCCAACATTTGCAGTGGTCTCATTGTTCCGCCCTTGCAATACTATAGTTAAAAGAATAGAATAATTTATTAAAATGAATTGATGAAATTTAGATTTGATTGATTATAAATAAAAAAAAAATCTAGGACTCACATTGTTCTATATGCGATAATAAGAAATTGCACCCAGAGGTTGAGGGTTCGAAACTGCACTACCACATTGGGGTCACAGGAGATTTACCTGGCTCCTCTTGGGCCCGTAGGGATTATTCCAACCCAAAGGGCTGGAAAACCCTTCGTTATGAAAAAAAAAAAAAAAAGATTGGCAGCGTGAGATTCAAAGTGGTTCATTGTTATTTTAAGATTTGAAAGGAAAACTCCTATTTAAATTTGACTCTTTGAAATGGAAACTCTTATTTAGAGAAAGTAAGATTTAGTTTAAAAAAACAGATTGCATCTTCATCGAAATCTCTTAAAATCTCTTCCTTAAATAAAATAAAAATAGAGTTTTTAAATTTAGGATTTTTGATTTATTTGTATTTTCTTAATGTTCCAAGTCTCCAAAATGTAGTCATCTGAACTTGGTTTTCATTCTTTGAAGGTTATCTTAACCTTATCACTTCTTACCTTTGAATGTCGAAACTACAAGGATCGACACATTCTCAATTTTCAAGAAGTCAATGAGCTAAGCATTAGAAAAATATAGATAGCTTACCTTAAAAAGGTGGAACTTGAAAGAGGTTGCAATGACTTACATTGTTTAAGATTTAATTGAGAACAATCACCTTTCCAATACCTATGATAAAATCAAGATTTAAATCTCGTCAAATTCATAGTCTCTATTTATATCCTGTAATTACGAAGAGGCTATAAGAGGAGTTCTTCTTAATTAGGAATAAAAAGGAGTTTGAAAATAATTGAGATCTTATCTCAGTTGGGAACTTGATAAGATTAAACATGAGATTAAAGCAAGATGATGCAGATAAGAAAAGGGAAACTCTATTTAATAGGAAACGTAAGGATTCCTAAAAATTTTCCAATTCAAAATTAAAAGGCTCCATCCTGAAAAAGGCCTACCGTCCGGTGGCTTTTGTTTTGATGTGACAAATTTGATTGTAGTTATTTCTATTCTAAAGTAAGAAATTTTCTGAAAACCAATAGAATGGGTGATAATAACTTTTAATGATTTTGATTTTTAATAAAGGCCCTCTGAACAGACTTGTTTGTTTGTAGTGCAGAGAACCTCTCACGCCCCCATAATTAAATATATATATATATATATATATATAGGGTTAAACGTGATTTTGGATAACTAGACAGTCATTTCACCAACCCCCCCCCCCCCCCCCCCCACCAGGATCGAAGTCCGTGGTGAGTTGAATACATTTGATCGATCGGTTAACCAATGTACACCGTGAAAAGTTCTTATTAAGAGAAGTAAAAATACATATCAGAGTAAATAATTCCAAACATAGATTAAAGTTTAAATGTAATGCTACAAAAGTATTAATTACAAATTCTATACACAAAAGATATCAAAATATACTCCTATATCCAAGAGTGGAGGCTCTCGCGTGATGGTCGCGATGACTCAATAGATGTCATCTACACACCACTCGTGGTCGTCAAGCTGATTTGCCTGAAGTGTCTCCTCCTCCTCTGGGAAATCGGTAAGCTCGGTACCTGTTTACCAAGCATAGTACCATCAACTACAAATAGCTAGCAGTTAGATATACATAAGCAGAAATAAATATACGATAAAGAACGATCATAAAGTTAAGAATCCTACCACAGACCCTAACCATAGATGCTATCCACATGAGCTGTCGCCATGACATGCAAAGTCAAGGTATTCAATGTAGGGGATTTAACCCTATTCAAAACAATATTCAATAATCACAGATGAGGAGTCCATTCAAAGTCTACATTCACATTCACAATCTTTTACAAGGATAATCAAGAGTCCCTGTTCAAAATAATAGACGATGTACATCCATTTCACATTCACATTCAATACGATATATGCAGTCATTCACATTCGATAGGCAATAAAAGTAAATGCCTAGTGGTGCCCAATAAAAACATTCAAATCATCTACATAAGTATAGGAATTGGTTTATCCCATGTGAACGGGTTCGTAAAACGAAAAAAGAAGACTATTGTTCAATATATTTCATAATTCCCATCAATTTCAATTTCAAACAAATAACAACAGTCCTCTCAAAGCCATGGATCTAAGGCCACCAAGTTCCGACACTCAAAATTTAATAAAACCAAATCGATAATTTCAATAGTTCAAAAGTAGTTTATAAATGGGGCGTTTGGCGACAGGTCCCTCAACATTACGTTTCATAGCTTAGGGTCCAAGGCATTTTCTCATAGAGGCAGCGGTCCACTTTTAATATTGAGTGAGTCAAAAAGACAAAAATGCCCTCTCTTTATATACTCTATACGGCACAAAATACGCTTCTCTTAAAAAACATTGAGACCGTCATACACCCCAAAACCTAAGCAAAATTAAGATTCCAGAAGCGAAAACGAAGGAAATTGTGAAAAGAAGCAAAATCAACTCACCGGTGATCTCTGTTTCTCCAAACCCAAGCGTTAGCCCAAATATCTCCCTCTCCGAACCTAAGCCTTAGTGGAGCCCTCTTTTTCCGTCACCTAAATCCACACCCATCAGACCTCCCTCTCTCTGCCGCCCAAACCAATGCCCATTTCTCCATCTCTCTCTCTCAATCCACACCCACTTCGATTTGGGGCCAATTTGGTTTATTTTATTTTAAGGGCATGGAAATTTATAAGCCAGGTCCATTTTATTTCTTTTGGGGGGTTGGAACTTCAAATTTGACTAGGCTTTATGTGGAGCTTTTGGTTACATCCTGATGTTTGAATTAGCGTTTTTTTTTTTTTTATTGGAATTGAATTAGTGATTTTCTTTGTTGAAATTCATCATTATTTTTATGATCGGAATCATAAAACTAATAGATTGAAATACCAAACCCAACTCTCTATATTGAAATGGGGCAAACAAGATATGGGTAGAGGGAAGAAAAGAGCTTAAGGGAGAATTCTTTTTGTGCCTGCTATCAAGATTAATTTTTTCTCTCTTTTGAAATTGCAACACAACATAATTTATCTGCATTTGACACGATTTTATCTGAGTTTTTAAATTTATCTGAGTTTCTTATGAAATAATATGAGTGTTGTATATATGAAATTGACTGGATTTCACATGATTTTATTTGACTTTGAAATGTATTCAACTTGGTTTTAAATGAGTTTTTCTGAGTTTACTGTCAATTTATCTAAGTTTTGTATGAGTTATCTGACTTTGGCATGAAGTTATCTGACTTTGACATAAATTTATCTGTGTTTGGTATAAATTTATATAAAGTTTGATATGAATTTATCTGTGTTTGCTTTGAATTAATCTGAGTGTGATATGTATTAAACTGGATTGAAGTGAATTTATCTGAATTTGAAATGAATTTATCTGAGTTTGCTGTGAATTTATCTGACTTTGATGTGAACTTATTTGACTTCGACGTAAGTTTATATGAGTTTATCTGTATTTAAAATCATAACCAGTTTGAAAACAAGTTATGTCACTTCGATATGAATTTATCTGTATTTGATATAAAATTATCTAACTAGATTTGGTTTGGTTTGACTAGATTTGGTTTGAATTTATCTAAGTTTGATAAAAATTTATTTCAATCTAATATGAAGTTATCTGTGTTTGAAGTGAATTTAAATGAATTTGTTATGATTTTATCTGACTTTGTTATGATTTTAGTTGACTTTGCTTTGGACTAGGATGAGTTTGATATCAATTTTTCTGAGTTGGATATGTATCTAGACAGCCAAAAGCATGCAAAAGAGGGAAGAGGACACAACGAAGTAGTACTAAGCAAGCCATACTAGGCAAAATTCCATCAATCGTTGTTCCTTCCAATTTAAAACTTAAAATTTGATCTAAAACTCATCTACTACATTTAAATTGGAAAATAATCCGGGAAAGACGATGAGTTAGAGCTAAATACTAGGATTAAATTGCATGACAGCCATTCAAACGGTTAGAAGGGCAAATCAGTTATAAAAAAATCTGATGTGGCATGTTTAGGGACCATCGCCTGAATTAATCCCATGCACAAGCGACTCTACGCCTTAAACAATAATGTTGTGTACTAGAGACTTTATAACACATTAGTCAGGGATCTCTTACTAACTTATCCTTTATAAATCTATTTGAAAGCCTAAATAACCCTCAAAGGTGGATTACAAAGAGCCCATGAAAGTTTCAAATCCAAACCTGAAAAACAGAATTTATTTATTAAAATCCAGTATATAATTTGAAAAACTAATTCCTTTTTCTTGCAATGCTGCATACACTAGGGCTAGAGCTTGCGGTGGAAGTGCTAAAAGCACAATGGGTGCAAAAGCATGTGTTCGAAGACACAATCAATCTGCGAAGAGACAATAAATGAGGATGCACCTCAATGGGAAAACCTAATTTCATTAATCAACTCTCTGAGAAATAATTCTCTACAACGCCATATAAATAGGAAAACACAACTTAAGCTTTATGAAACCTAATTAAAATAGGAAACCAAATAAATAGGAAACCTAATCCTAAATAACATTCTTTAAGTAAAATCAAAAATTAATGATCTATAATTAGTTAATAAAATAACATAATTCTAAGTGGGTCCAACACATGTGGCCATGAGATCTACGCTGCATCATTCTCCCCCACTTGAAAAAGAACTCGACCTCGAGTTTGGAAAATGTCCCCACCTGGATCAAAGATCAATATGACGAACTTCTGATTCATTGGTTGATCTACAACTTCCGTGTAGAGCTCCATGTATAACTGGTTTTGATGGGTTAAATTTGTGTTGATATGCATTTGAACCGTTGGATGATTTACTTGTAGAATCTACACCATCAAATCACAATATCTGACAAGTTGTTCTTGATCTCCCAATCGCCATTGGTGATCCCTAAAGACAATCAATTTGAGAGCTTATGTGGGGATTATCAACAACTTGCTCTTCATCACTTAGGGTTTGCACTTGGGGATTATTTGTACTCATAGGAGAGATTTTAAGGCCAACTGCAGATGTGGAATTTTCTGTGCCTAACTCTGGTTGATCGGTTTGCATATCAGCTGGTACTTGTTCCTTAACACAATCTGTTATGTGTGGTGACTTTTCTTCTTGAGACGTAACTTCCAATAAACTAGACCGTTTAAGCATCTGCTCCACACGAATTGCTTCCCAAAATGCCTCATGGATGGTCTTGTAGTCAGTCATTCTGTTCATTATGTCCTGTCTTAAGCCTCTTTCAAAACTAACAAAATCATGTTCATCATCATCCTCCATTCCACATGCATCTTGGAGCCCTGAAAATTTGCCAGAATATTCAAGAACAGATAATTCTTCTTGTTTCAAATCAAGAAATTGCTAGAAATAATTTTTACTGACAGCATACCATAATCCATATTGACACGCATATTTGACTCCTTGAAGTGCATTGTAGAACTTACCGATATGGAATTTCATATTGGAAGTGTGAATGGACTGACCTTTTCTGTAAATTTGCTATCTAGGAGCATGCATGTGAAAATGTATTTGAAATTGGACGATGGAGGAGCCTAAATTCGGAAAAAGAATTCGCAGTTGTTGATTGTGGTCAAATATGCGCCCTTGACTTCTCTGTTGATATTATAAGTGGTGGGGTCTAGGTCCTGCTGGAGGTTGTGCGAAAGAGATAGGGGTATGGTCTCGATCAGGGGATCTAGAAATGGGGTCGTCTGGATTGGTTTTTTGGAATTTGGGAATGAGAATGCATAATGGTTCTATGGGTAATGCAAATTGGGAATGGGAATGCGTAAGATTGGGGCTGGGTTTGGTGATTTGGGGTTGGAGGAAAAGTATGGATTTGGGGTGTTAATGCTCAAGGATTTGGGGTATGGATTTGGGATTGGGGCTCGATGTTGAATGAAAGAAAAAGGGGGATAGGATTAATCAAGCCGACGATCGAGGGATCGTTCGGCTCTGATACCAATTGATATAGGACCTAGGGTTAGGGCTTGCAATGGAAGTGTTAAATGCACAATGGATGCTGAAACACGTGTCCGAAGACACAATCAATTTCCGAAGAGACAATAAACGAGGACACACCTTAATGAGAAAACCAATTTCATTAATCAACTCTTTGAGAAATAATTCTCTACAATGCCAAATAAATAGGAAAGCAAAACTTAAGTTCTAAGAAATCTAATTAAAATAGGAAACCAAATAAATAGGACACCTAATCCTAAATAACATTCTTTAAATAAAATCAGAAACTGATGATCTATAATTAGTTAATAAAATAACCTAAATCTAAATGGGCCCAACACATGTGGCCATGAGGTCTATGCTGCATCATGCAACCTGTTTCAAATCTCATTCAGGGCCTTGCTCTCTCCATTTATACATAGACAACCCCCATCACAACCCAATTCCATTCAAACCATCCATTCCATCATAGGGTTGTAAACGTGTCGGTTCCAGTTTGGGTCCATGGTGGACCCGGAACTAGAACCGTTAAGGAGAATATGGAACCGAATCCAGACCTGGAACTGTTTCGAAACCGGTTTCTTGGCTCCGGAACCGGAACCAGAACCATAAATGGGACGGGTCTGGATCCGGGTCCGGGTTTAGGTAGAGAATGATATTAAAAAAAAACATGGTTTTTATGAGAGATTTTTAAAAATTGAGGTAATATGTCAGGTCTCAGGTTCCCGGATCCGAACCAATGTGGAACCAGAACCAGACCCATTTACTTATCGGGGCCTAAATAAGGGCCCAGACCCGGTTTTTAACGGGTCAGAACCTCCGGATAATCGGAGAATCGGGTACCCATTTACATCCCTAATACATCATCTAATTCTAGATGTTAAGACGATTTAATGCAAATAAATTCAAATCAGTAAATTATAGTTAAAATCAGTTTTAAAACATGCATATCAATTCAAATACAGTATATTCACTTCCCTTAGTTTGAGGAAGACTCAAAATCACCAAACCCTAGCCCCAAATTCCAAAACCTATTAAAAAAAAAAAAAAAAACCAATTCCTTACAAATTAACTACACAAATCAAATATATAAGAGCAAATCAACACATCCATAGCATTTCTAATCAAACCCCTAATCACACCTAACCTTAACTAACTCAAAAGCTCACCTAACAGAGGAGTATTGTTGGATTCCAAGAAAATTAGATGAAAAGGAAGCTTAGGCCCTTGTTAAAATGATGATGATGATGATTTGATGAACGTGAGAACTGAAAATCCTTTGCCAGCAAGGTGGGTGTGTTGAGAGAAGAAAATGAAGAAGGGAGATGGAGGAGAAGACGTTACAGAAAGCGAATTGAAACGAAAGAGTCAAAGTCGGTTATGTACATGGATATTCGGGAAAGATTTACAATTAAGTCCAATTTGAACTGGATGGGTCCGATTTGATGATCTTCGAAGATTCGGCTCACGATAACACAAAAGACTAAAGTTCGTGAAATTAAAATATCTATCCAATGGCATCAAGTTCTCAAAATTTTTAAATTATAGAAAAGGCCCCAAGATTTTCTAAATATTTCAAACTAGCCATAGTATGGCCTAACGAACTCAAGTTTCAACGGAACTTCATACTCACATTATATATATTAAAGCAAAAGGGGGAGGTGGGCTGTGAGGGGGTGCCACCTCATCCCTAAAAAGTCTCTCTGGGTTGCCACATTATCCCTAAAGAGTCTAACTTTTTAAAGAGGGCTACTCTTTCTCTCATAAAACCTCTCTTGCAAGAGATTTTTATGAACGTTTGAATTTGAGTCCAATTTCTTGTCATTATCAAAATTATAAGCAAATATTTACAGTCGATTTGTTTGCTTTTCCTTAGATCTTCAATCATCAATGGGTCCCATGTTAAAAATGTTTTGTGGGCCCTGGCTACCGATGATTGAAATCCAAATTGTTGCTCATTTACTCTCCTTTCAGTTTTTTTCCCTAAATGGATGTATCTAGTAGTGGGCACCAGTTTGTATTAAATATATTTCAAGATTGGACTCCAGTATTGGATGAAATCCCAATGGCCTTCTCTTAACCCTTTTTTTTTTAAGAGTGGGCCCCACTGATGGAGGGAGGTAAGCCTATTGGCCGTTGTCTGGTTTTTTAATGGATGCAAATCAATTAGTGGGCCCCACACATTTAACTTATTTCTACAGTGGGACCCACTCATGGATTATGCATAGCTATTAATTTTCTAGGTCAATATTGATTATAGATTATTCTTTCTCGCAACACCATCTATCTTCCATCCTCTCAAGATTGTCGTCTTTTTATTTTAATATTTGGGGCCCACCTTTCAACAGTTCACACTGATAAATTTTTCATTGAAAATATCATTTTCTTTTAGTTTCCAAATAGAGCTCTACTCTATTCAGAGATTGTCACACGTGAACGAAAATCAGACTCAACCTTCTGGTAGACCACCTCATGGATGGGCTTGTGATAAAAATATTTTGAGGTTGGAGTTTTTTTGATTGAATCTTATAGGCATCATTTTCTGATCTGATTATATAGACAAATGACTCTATGTTTGCCCCACCATAATTACATTTCCATAGACCCACATGGACTCATAATTAAGAGATATATACATAGATCTAAGGTGGGCCAATTATTACTGGGATCAAATAACACTAGCATGTGGTTTCAAAGTTTTATAATTTATGGCTTTTAAAGTTAAGATGTTTATACTTTTTTTTTTTTTAAATCTAAAGCTAAAAAACGGTTTGATCGATTCTAAAATGGTATTGCTGCTACTTCAAAGGAAAAGAGAAGAAATTTGTGCGGAGGGATGGAAATGACCATTGGCCTATGTGAGGATAACACTTGTATTTATAATTGAAGATGTGTTGACTGTTTTTATATAAATATGTATGAATACATTCTTATATGTTTACAATTAATTTTGATATCTTATAAAATTAAAAATGTAATATCTTACTTTTTGCCCCGGGCTAAGCCCGGGGCGTTGTTAGCCTGGGGCGTTGTTGCTAGTTTCTAATATTAAATCAAACTTATTTGACATTTAAATGTTAGCCTGGGGCGTTGTTGCTAGTTTCTAATATTAAATCAGACTTATTTGACATTTAAACGAGTTTAATTGACTAACAATATAACTAATTACGATAACACACACTTCGAATTTCGGAACTTTACATCCTCTCCGTATACAAGAGGACAGTCCTATTTTTCACCTAAGCAACCGCTCTTGTTTTTGAACGGAGAGCTTCCTTTCATATTTCCTCGGAAAAAACTCAAAAACTGCCCATATAATTGCCTTAAAAAATATAGACTCAATAAACTATCTTTATTATCTTACCTGGACTTTTTCTTTTTGCGCAGAAAGCCAACCGCTTACTTGTCGCATACGCTTCCCATCAATCAAAAGCAACGTGTCCTCTCTCTTTCTCCGTCTTCCTTGACCCTTTTATATAATCAACCAGGCCATCATCTCTATTTTAACTGTTCACTAAATTAATCAATGCATGCAATCAGCTCTCTTACGTCTTTTTCACAAAATTATGAGGTTTTGAGATATTAGTCCTCTTTAAAATAAAATATTTTAATTTCAAGACCAAAGTTTAGGTAATATCATTATAATCAACTTTTTTTTTTTAACTCTGGAATACATGCATGTTTAAGTGTGAATAAAAAGACATTAAGTACGATAATAGGATAATGCAAAATGAGAATTTTAAAAAATCACGCAACATATGAATTTTTGACCTATTTCGACTTGAATTCCACTTTGAATGCCAAAATGCATTTTTTTTTTAAAATTCTATGAAATTTATACAAATTAACCTAATTAAGTCCACTTATTCAATTGAAATGATGAATTAACGACGCACATTTTGTGGACTTATCAATAAAAAAAGAAAGAGGAGCATTTATGTCGTACGTATCGTCAAAATGATTATGTATAAAAACAGTAATCTTTTGCAACAACTTAATTAAATGTAATATATTTGATGATTATACTGATCCTAAAATAAATTTGAACGAACTAGTATAATATCCTATACAAAATGAAGGCAATTCTTAAAAATTATTCAATTTTTAATGGGGCTAGCTCTCCTAAGCTCAAGCTTAGGATAAGGTAAGCTCAAGTGTGTGGCGGGGCCTACCTGGGGACCCACATGGGGATAGGGGTGGGGGGATTTCAAGGTTTCCCTTGGATCTTCCTCCTGCAAAAAATCAGCCCTAATCGTGATTTCTATCATCTCCATATGGGCCCAAAGTTTAATGATCAATAGTCCATTCAAATCGATGCATAGTCGATCCAACGGTCCAGTAAATTCGGATTTGACCGAAAGTTGGTGGACATGTGCAATTTAGAGGAGTCATGTGTTTAGTCCATTTGGATGGTCCAAAGGTGGACCCCACAAGCATTAGCTTACAAAGATTTCATCATAAGCTTGAGCTTAGGAGAGCCTTGCTCATTTTTAATAAGTGGACCACATGTGGATAAACGAAAATGACTATTTTCTATAGAATTAATTATCCGATCACATCATAATACTAGTTCAGTCTTTCGTGTGGGCCCAAAAGACACTAGAGGGGAAATTTTGCAAAATCCAGTGTATGAGAAACAAACTTTTAGTAACAATTCAAATTTTAAGTAGGTGGCCCTTTGATTGTTAGTAAGACACATGATTTTATTAACAACTTTTTGGATTACAATATTTAGATTAAAGGCCTGTCTTGACCTGACCAGGCTCATAGGGTCACACACAAAGCCCGTGGTGAACCCGGCCTAAAAATACAAATAGCATGTGGTGAACCCGGCCTAAAAAGTACAAATAAGCTCTTACTTCAAGTTTCAATCCCATTTGACTGGTTAGGGAAAGAAAGTGAAATTATTTAAACTTTATAGCAAACTTAAGTTAAAAATATAATAAGATTTAATAAATAAAAAATAATTTAGTAAAAAAAAAAAAAAATTTGAAACTTGTTAAGAATACAAAGAGAACCATGCCGCCCGGGCCATATTTTGAAAGTACATGATTTCATTCTAGCATGTATTTCATATAGGTAGACCCCACAATGGATAAAAAATAATTTTTTTATTAAAAAATGAGCATTTTTTTTATAAATAGGTTGCCATACTCTAACTATTTGACCGGTCATGGATAATTTTTCATGATAAAAGGTCCAGATAATTTGGAGAAAATTGAAAAGAAATCGAAATCAAATGAGTAATTAGTTTACGATCATGTTGATGATAAAGAGTCCAGATAATTTGGTTGATTTTTCATATATTTTTTTTTATCTTTCAAAACATAGTCCATTTGCTGATAGGTATTGGTTTTCTTAGTACCAGATCAGAAACTTAAATACCTGAAACTGCATCAAATGCTGCCGATCCAGCTAAAACCATTTTTCAGTGGATAAACTAAGTTGGGCCCATGTCAAAAACCCAAAGACCTAGGTGGGAGTGATTTTCTACATTTTCTATCAGACCCTTCAATGTCTGAATCAGTTTTCCCATCAATGAATAACAACGTGTCCACCTCTCTCTTGACGTTTTCCTAAAATCAGGCAACAACCCAGCTTTTCATAAATTCAATCGCAGCAACATTAACTATCACTCAATCTATTTAGATGAGAATTTTTCAACGTTCACCAAATGTTCCAATACATTTGAAGGTATTGAAAGGATGTGAGTGGAGCAGGACAGGGGATTTGATCTTGGTCCTAGTTGTACAATGACGTCGATCTAGGTGACCAGATGCACTGACGATCTGCACCGGATCTTCTCTACCGGCTGCAACAACTATTGCGTATCTAAGTTGAGGAGGTGAAACGTCTTCTCACATTTTTTTCCTTCCGCCTAGGGGTGAAAATTTGGGCGGCGGCCCAAGCCTAGCACAAGCCCGGCACGAAAAAAATCGTGCCTGGGCCCGTTGACTTGGTCAACGGGCCGCCCAGCCCGGCCCAATGAACCCAATGGGCTGTGCTGGGCCAGGGGCTACCAGGCCCGAGGCACAGCCCAGCACGGCACGGTTAAAATCAGTGCCGTGTTGGGCCTGTGCCCCAAGCCCACGGGCGGCCCGACACGGCCCGAGGCACGTCCAGGCCAGGCCTGGCACGGCACGCCCAGGTACGGCCCACTGGGCCCCAACGGCTATAATTTTGAAAAAAATACACCCCCCCCCTAAAAAAAACGGTCCAAAAGTGTTTTTTTACATTTTTAAACCCCCCCCCCCCCCCCCCCAACTGCTATAAATGGTCAAATGGGAGGGGGGGGGGGTATTAGTGTCTTTTGATCAATTTTTACCATTATACCCCCCAACTGCTATAAAACGGTCATATGAGGGGGTATTTTATGTCATTTTATCACTTAGGAATTCTATAAATAGCCCTCATTCCTCTCATTTCTCTACACTCATCTACTCTCTCATTTCTCACACTCCCTCTAAAATTCTAAGGCTTTAAGCTCTCTTAAGTCTCATTCTAAAGTCTAAGCTCTCTGTACAAAGTTCTCTCAGAAGTGAAGAGTAAGGGTGACTTCTCTAAAGTGGAGGATTCAACTAAGAAGAACATCTCCATTAGCTCTCTCTCTCTCATAAAGGTATTTATTATCTTTAATTTTGAGTTTTATTTAGTAATAATATACATAGTAATATTATCTATTAAGTCTCATCTTCTCCCATTTCTTATATAAATTATCACAAAAAACATTCGATACATAATTATTTATTAAAAAAAAATTATCTTTTATTTAGAAAAATGGCTGGACCATATATCACAACCTTTCAACCTTGACTTCTCTCTAAATGAGGAAGATCCTGAATTTTTTCATTTAGATGAAAGTCATGGCATAAAAGTAGAAAGCAATAGTCCCCAAAATCCTACAGTTTCTGTTTCTACAGTAAAAAAGAAGAGAAAATCAAGATTGACTTCTCATGTATGGACTTATTTTGTTAAAGTTACTCTCCCAAGTCCCATGGGAGGAACTGAGGAAAAGGCACAGTGTAAATTTTGCAAAGATCTCCTCAGTGGCAAATCATCAAATGGCACTGGCCACCTTAGCAGACACATGAAAAAGTATATGCGTAAACACACGAATACCGCTAATGATGGGGAAAGAGGTGGGAATATGGTTCAAACACAACTTTCTCAAACAGATTCATCTGGCGGTTTAGGAATTTTCAATTATGACCCTACTAATGCTAGATATCAACTTATTAAATTTATAATTTGTCACCAATTTCCATTTATACTTTCCGAAGACCGATGTTTTGAAAGATTTTTGAGGTCTGCCTTTGTTCCCTCATGGCAGAAAATATCTAGAGTTACTGCTAGAAATGATGCAATAAAAACTTTTTTGAAAGAAAAAGAGAATTTAAAAACTGTTTTTGAAAATTTACCTGGAAAAGTGGCTTTAACTTCAGATTTATGGACCTCTAAACAAAATCTGGGGTACATTGCAATCACATCACATTATATTGATAGTGATTGGGTGATGCAGAAAAGAATGATTTCATTTTCTATGTTAGAATTTCCACACACTGGTGCTAGGATAGGGTCCACCATCCTTGAAAAACTTAGAGAATATAAAATTGAAAATAAAATAATTTCTATAACTTTAGATAATGCAAGTACTAACAATGTTGCAGTAGATTTACTAAAACATTCGATTCAACTTGATTTAAATGGAGATTTATTTCACAATAGATGTGCATGCCACATTATAAATCTTATCGTACAAATAGGGGTGAAATTAATTAGAGAAGATTTAGAGACTATTAAATGGATTGTAAGATACATTTTTTGTTCTCCCTCGCGAAAACAATGGTGGAGGGATATATGTGTAAATTTGAATTTAAGACCAAAGAAAATATCATATGATGTAAAGCATAGATGGAATTTTACCTATAAAATGTTAAAAGAATCATGTGCCTATAAAATGGCACTAAATCAATATTGTCAACTTTATTTGGAGCATGAAAATATTTTTATAAGTGATGATAAATGGACCCTTCTTGAGATAATAAGAGATTTTTGAGAAGTTTCTCATGATGCAACATTGTTTTTTTCCGGGGTATATTATCCCAAATCAAATCAAGCTTTAGCTCATTTTTATGAAATAAGTCTTACTTTTAAAAAGTATCAAGACTTTCCAATTTTTCAACTCATGTGTGTACAAATGGAGGCAAAGTTTTCATTATATTGGAGAATAGCTCCTTTAACATTTTGTATAGCACCTGCATTAGACCCTAGATTGAAATTACAAGGTTTAGAAACCCTTCTTGATGAAATAAACTCTAATATGAATACAACTAATATAAATGACGTGACAACAATTAAGACACAATTAGAAACACTTTATTTGGATTATGCTACCCGATTAGGTAGATCCATAGCTCCTACGGTCCCAACAGGCCCTCCACAAGTACATAAAGGAAAAAAGAAGGCTATTTGGAGTATTATGACGAAATCTCATAGAAGTAACTCCTCTTCTTCCGGAGGATCTTACAACCTTAATGAATTAACAATGTACCTGGGGAGTGATCCTGTTGCAATCTCGGATGATGATGAAGATGACTTTGATCTTTTGGCATGGTGGAAATCATTCGAAACTAAATTTCCCGTGCTTTCCGCCATAGCCCGTGATATACTAACAATACCGGCGTCTACAGTTGCATCAGAGCAGTCATTTAGTGCAAGTGAGCGCCTTATTGACCCCAGGAGGACTATGCTTACAGAAGAAACCGTTGAGACTTGCATGTGCTTACGGGATTGGTATCAAACACATGATAGGGAACAACACCTCGATGATGATGAGATCGAGATAGAAGACGAGCTAGCGGCGTTACATATATCATAATATATATATATATATATTTTAGAATGTATAATAGGCTTTCAACTTGTAATTCATTTTTTAGAATGTATCATAGGTTTTTAAAGTTGTAATTTATTTTTTAGAATGTATCATAGGTTTTTCAAGTTGTAATTTATTTTTTAGAATGTATCATAGGTTTCCAAAGTTGTAATTTATTTTTTAGAATGTATCATAGGTTTTTAAAGTTGTAATTTTTTTTTCATTTATCAGAAGGTTTGAATTTCATTATATATATTGATTCAAGTTCAACTTGTAATTTTTTTGAACTTTTGTAACTTACATTTCAAGGAAATACAATTTATTTGATGTATTTTTTCAAAACATCATTAGTGTTATTCTACTTGTTATTTCTCTTAATTTCTTTATTTTAATGAAATTGGTCTAAGGCCAAGAGTGAAGAGTCTAAGTCTCTAAAACTTAAAGAACTTAAAAAAAAAAAAAATTAAAAAAAGGGAGGGGGATATGTGGGCCGCCCATGGGCTGCACGGCCTAGGCCCGACTGGGGCCCAGCCCAGCACGGCACAACCAGAGCCGTGCCCTGGGCCGTGCTAGGCTGACCCCAGTGGCCTTGGGCTAGGCACGGCACGACCCGCATAATTATCCTGGGCCGTGCCGGCCGAGCCCGGGCCCAATTGGGCCTCTCTTAAGTGCCGGCACGGCCCACATTTTCATCCCTACTTTCGCGTGTCTAAGATGTCCCGGCACGGCCCACATTTTCATCCCTACTTCCGCGTGTCTAAGATGTCATAAATGAGTTTTATCTAGGATGAATGAGAGTCTTTTATCATGAACTACAAAACGGAAGCGGAAAAATGGGTTTTTAACTTCGAATGCATGCAAATGCGGGAAAGTGAATAAGGGAAGCATATTACATCTAGCATTCGTAATGTTTTCAAAGATAGTGTTTCATTGTCAAGTTGGTGATTGCAGAAGTGATTTCTTTGATTTTGAAACCTAGCAAATACAGAATCTAGATCGGTCTAGGCATCTCCTCATACAAACTTTAAACATTCTCTCACTCCAAGACAAATAAGTTGAATATTTTCTCATTTGCTAACCTTCATCATATTGGAATCCTATCTATCTGTCTATCACAAACTCAGATAAATTATTACAAAACTCAAATAAAATGGTTTAAGAACTTAGATAAATTTATCCAATAACTCAGATAAATTTGTGCAACACTGAGATAAATTTGTTCCAAAATTCAGATAAACTAAAAGAACGAGAAGAAAGAAGATTGTGGGATATAGATCTAAATCTAAATCATATGAACCATATTTCTTTGATTCGAATTGATCCGAACCATATTTCTTTGAATCAGATTGCAGATGCTATATTTGTTGACACCAAAAAT
>QPKB01000010.1:14362966-14380320 GCA_003546025.1 Camphora micrantha
CACCTCCTCCGCCTCGTCCTCTAACCCTCTTCTCCGGCCAGCACCTCCTCCGCATCCACTTCTATTCTCCTGGACAGCACCATAGCACGTCCTCTGGATAGTAGCGTGGAATGAATGCAGGGGAAGCTCTCTGCCCCAACTGCCTCTGCTGCCAGAGCCAATGTGACCTCATCTGGGCACCACCGCCACCGCCACGGCCACCATCATTTACACCAACACCTTGTTTCAAACGAGAAACCCTATATCAAAATTTTGAATAGGTTGAGACAGGTGGGTACAAAAGCCCATATGAGTACATAATGCTAGCACCAAAAACTGCCAATCCAATGAAGATGTAGATGAAGGAAAGGGTCAAGGAAGGTTGTTGGGCTGCAGATTGGACTAGTGTTGCCACCCATTTACTGGGCCACCTTTGTTAAAGTAGAATCTCAAAGAAGAGTACCAACAGATTTGCTAGAACAAAAATGATGCTGATGGCTACCAATAACTGCCATTGCCACGTTTTTAGTTAAAGAGCTTTGAGAAGCACTTCTTTTCCATAATTTCACCCGCAACTTTCATTAAATGAAAATACTACATTTATAAACAAATACTAACTAATCTTATCCTAAGGATAAGGATAACCTACTAATATCACTAACATCCTAACAAACTTTGTGTAAGATCCCGTTCCAGGTTTGCTTTGATTAACATCGTTTTAGCCAATGTTAGATTTTAAGTGCGATTTGATGACGATTAGCTTAGAAAGTGAGCTCGATAGCTTCGGAAATTTTTGAGAGCCGTTGAATTTAGCTTGACACGAGCCGGGGGTGGCCTGTGGGACCCGTGTGAGTGTGAGGTGAATTATTCTTGATATTTGAAAAATTGTGACTTGAAACTCTTTTGATTTGTCAAAACAGCATTGACAACTTTTATATTCTCTTCGTTTGTTTTCAAAACTCTGAAATCGCATTTTTCAGCAAAAAGGGCAAAACAGACTTTTCACCTCGAAATTTGTGCATGAATTTTTTATGTTTGCAAAATCATGTGAAAATTATATTTTTGGAAACTAGATATTTCGACGATCATTTTACTCTCCTTCGTCGATCTCATCCGAGACCCGCATGATGGGTTTCCAAGCCCTTGAAGTGAAGTAGCCTGAAAGGGCCCACACTCCACTCAACTCAGAAACTCACCCACGATGTTCTCTTCCCCACTACTTCATTTGCATGTTTGAAATCAGCTAAGTCCAGGGAGAGAAAACCAGTCATTTCCCTTGCCTTCTCTCCTTTGGATGTTGGATTTCTCTTGACTCAAATGAAGATTTAAGTGTACCAATCTCTTCCTCATCTTCCAAGCTTCCTCTTAGTACCATTTTCAAGAGGTTTCAGCTAGGATCATCTTCCTCTTGAGGCTTCTCTCCATTGTTAGAGCTTCTAGAGGAAAGCAATGGTTACCATCTTCCATCCATGGCCTTTTGGAGTTCATTAGAGCTCCATTACCATGTATGCAAGGCTTCCTATTTAGGAACCCTTTCCCTTTCAAAAATTTCTTGATTTTGAGCTCTTTTCATGGGGCTTTTGTAGATTGGAGGTTCAACTAGAAGAGGTATGTTTGAGAGACCTAGAAGAGGTATGTTTGAGAGACTAGTTTGAGTGCATTCTTGAGCCAAGGCAAGTGAATGAATGAAATATGAATGTGTATGCGTTGATTTATGGATTTTCATCTTGATATCTTGTTTTTGAACTAACTATGTTTAATCTTGTTTTGTTTTGGAGTTTAGTCTACTAAACATGTATTTTAATGCTCATATTTTGATGCATTTCATTAAATTCAGTTTTGTCATTGGTTTCATTTAAATTGGAACTTTATGTTTGGATTATTGGAAATTGTGAAGTGAATGAAGGATATTTGGTTGTTTAGATTTGATGAGATGAAATGGAAGTGTTGATGGATGAATTGGAGGAGCTTTTTAGCCCATTTTATTGCAAGGAATTAATGTGTGGAATGGAGAAAAGTTTTGGAGGAAACTGAGGCTGAAATAGTTCAAAAACTGAACTACCCGCTGACTGGGCGGTCAACAAGCGGTCACAAGCTGGCTAGCTGACATGGTGACCGACTTGTGACCGCACAGGGTCGGTCACCAGATCAGTAAGGTGGAAATCAGGTTTCTGATGGGGCGATCACCAGTCGGTGACCAGTCGGCTAGCCGACCTGGTCACAGGAGACTAGCCGCCAGCCAGCCGACAGGTGACTGACCTCTCAGGGAGTTTTAGGAATTGGAGAAGATTGGAGCGGTTTTTCTACTCTAATCACTTGTGGACCTTTATTGGTCAATGTGAACACCTTGATATCCTTAATGTCGTTTAAAAAATGGGCATCATCTAAACGAATGATCGACATGGGATTTTAAAGTATATATGACTCAACGGTTAAGATCTCAAGGTCTCGATGTGGAAATTATGATTTATAAACCAAATTCTCGTTTTGCGATTCGTATCGTCTTGAAAAGAATGTTTCCAAGGTTTGATTTAAAACCCGTTTGGGAATCATTGCGTAAATTGTGTTTTTATACACATCGTGTCGGGACTACTATTTCGTGAGCTTTCGTAAACGAGTGTGCTTGTATTTGAATATAGAGTAAGTATTTTCCGAATTTTGAAGTGTCAAACATTATTTTGAAAGCGTGTGTATTTCGTGTCGGCTCCACTCAGCTTGGACGACCATTCCCAGTTTGATCCACTACCTTGGTTCTTTAAATCTTGTCCAACATTAGTTTGAAGAATGCGTACGTGCTTGCCTACTTTCTTGTTTAGCCCGTTCCACTGCGGGACTCGTCTGTGGTTCTCGGTTTACTGAGTTACTACAATTTATGATAGTGTCTCCCTTCACCTTGTGTGACGGAGAATTTATGAGTGCTCTCGTCACTTCGTGTGATGGAGAATATAGCTACATGTGTTGCCAAAGTATTGTTTTGAATGGTCATCTTGATTTATTATTGGACCTTATAAATGTTATTGTCATTGATTTACTTTGTTTTATTTAACGTGCTTTTTATCGTACCTGATGTTTTAATAAATTTTCAAATTATTGTATTATAACATGATTGTACTTCATTCTTATGCTTGCCAGACCGTAGTGTCTGACCCTTTCGTTTTGGTGCTCAGATCTAAGTTTCGTTGCCTTTGAGGAGGAGCACGAGGAGGCGACTGTAGAGCAGCCTACTGAGCATGAATGTCAGCCCAACGATGTCATCTAGACGACGGGTTTGGGACTTGAGATGCGAAACATTTTGGGAATATAGCATATATCTTTTGGGAACTTATTATTAGCCTTTGTTGGCTATTTTCTTTGATGGGACATGTAAAACCTTAACTATACGTTTTGTGTGATGCACAACTTGAAACTTAAACTTATGGGAATACTAGTTATGTTTCTCTCTCTGACACGAGTTCTTTCATACTCTAATTCACGCGTGATGTTATTTGTGTGTTTACCACGCGTTTCCGTAAATATATGGTTATGTGTAATAATGAGATGATTCTAAAAAGAAACATGCGTGGAATCCTCACCGCGGGAATCTGTGGGAAAACTCTCGTGGCTCCGGATTAGGGCCTCGGGCCTCGGTTCGGGGTCGTGATACTTTGCAAAGTGATAATCTCCAATTCCACTTCAATCACATGGTAATTTCAAAGAACGTATCTGTGATTATCAACATGAAAAATAAGATTCCTTTAATCTCTAAAAATAGATGATAAAATGTTTAATAGAAACGATCTTCATGTCTTCTTGGTGATTACTGTTTGTTTGTGGATTCTTTACTGTCGCAACCCAGTCTTTTCTAAATCTGTCGGTGCAGGTGGCCCACTAGATTCGATCTGTTGCGATTTCTTCTAAAAGCTTTGATCGTACAAATTTGATAAAAATGATGAGATCGTAGGGCTTAAATGAATGGGTGTGTAACGCCCCAATTTTGGATGCCGAGAAGATCGTCAAGATACCCGAGTTGGCGCACTACTTCCCGGAAAATCCGAGAACTTCCAAGATCATAGGTCCGCAGTGAGGTCCAAATTTAAAACTTTTTAAACGATATAAGATCAACGGTTAATAATGCGGAAGCATGTGAATATAACGGATGCAATAATAGGGTATCATATATCTAAGTTAAATATAGCAGAGCTGAAATCCAACCAAAAGCATTAAAGTTGTAAAGATCAAAAGTTTATTACAGATTAAGACAACTACCATGCTCACTACAAGAATCAGTCAAAACCCCAAAATAACATCAGAACTCTCACGCCCCAAGTGATGGCTCTCCAACTTCCAGCTCGACCTCTTGGTCGGCTGGTCCCCACCCATAGTCTCCTGCTACAGGTACTTCAGCTAGCGTAAGCGCGCCGTCCTCGTAATCGGGGTCGAAACCTAAGCACAAAAAAAATGGGTCAAATCTAAAGATCTGGCAAGTCACAGTATACAAGTAACATATGATAAATGTATCAAATGAGTAAAGACAAGCATATGGTTATGAAGAATATTAAGATACAGAATCTAGGCAGTTGAGCATGATAAGCATTAAAAATCAGGATAAACATAATATCTAATCTAAAATAATATGGCACATTCACACGAGTTGGATACCGCGGGATATTATGCCGCGGTCCTCCCATACTGAACACAGTCGCGGTGGGGAATCTCACCAAAGCTGGGAATGACGAGCCCCGCAATCACACTCATCAATCTCACCACACTCATCACTCGGGAGACCGGACCCGGCATCACGCCGTCCATCTAAAACATAGCTCATCATGATAGCTCACTCAACACTCATAAATAGCTCATACCGGTGATGATCAGTCCAAAGGCTGAACTTAAAACAACTGAGTGAATGTCTATGCCGACTCAAGAAAACAATTAAGGTCTGTATCTATCTCGGCTTTACCTTGCGTGAACAAGATCCTAACAAATTCCCTAAGAGAGGTCCAAGTACCAATTCATTACCATGGATCACAATCCAGGTCCAAGCCCACTCGTTGGATCCATACCCAGGCCCATCAAGTACATGGCTTAGTCTAAGACAGTCCAAACGAGGTAACAAGTCTATTTCCAATGTTAAACAATCCAATATAATCAACATCTCCAATCTAGGGTATTATACAACCATACATAGGCCATAAAGGGCCCGCCTAGCCACAAACACGGGTCAATGTTCACCCATTTACATCATCAGGTCACCTTTAAGTAGTCCTAAGTTCAGGTCTTCCATTTTTCCAATTCATTAACAGGTACAAACAATAATAAGGACAATAGAGTGACAGTAGTATGATGAGAGAGATAAATCTCCAAATACAAGATTCAATGGGGAAGTATCAACAGTCCAACCTATGTAAATTGGTCCACTAACTGGTTCAGGTCTACCTCAGGTAATTTGATCCTTAAATGATACCTCAGATGTTAATAGATACTGTGTTTGGTACTCCAGAAGTTACGAGCATCATTAGTAGCACATAAAGGTCGAATTATCTTAGATTACATAACCTGGACCCTAATTACTGGACCCACCAGAGTCAAGGTTGAGCCACACCATTGACTCGGGCTGGGCACAGTGATGAAAGTCTATTTGGATGGTCAATGGGCCCACACATGATCACAACAATAGAAATTAGAATCTGAGAAGTATCGCTGTACACAGTGTGCTCAGCTGACTTCCTGGCCTGGTAATCAGCTCGCACACTGGGATCAGGGAAGTATTCTTCCTGCAGGCAATGCCTGGTTGTTCAGGAATTCCTGTGAGTTCGGCAAACCCCTGCCGCCTAGGTAGTTGGCCTTGCCCACTGAAAGTTCTGGTTAAAGGAGATGTCCCAGGTCCTAGTTTCCCTTATTGGAAATCTGCCTTTTGGAAATCAAGCTCGGAGTTCGGCCTAGCACGAAGCTCGGTAAAGTACAGAACTCGGTAAAAGCACAGAACTCGGTAAAAGTACAGAACTCGGTAAAGTACAAAGTTTGTCCAAGTACTGGCTCAGACAAAGCGCAGGGCTCTGAGCTCGGTCAAGCACTGAGTTCGGTAAAAGCACAGAGCTCGACCAAGTACTGCGCTTAGACAAAGCGCAGAACTCGGTAAGTATAGAGTTCGGCCAAGTACTGGGCTCAGACAAAGTGTAGAGCTCTGAGCTCGGTCAAGCACTGAGTTCGGTCAGGCGCTGAGCTCGGTCAAGCACTGAGTTCGGTCAGGCGCTGAGCTCGGTCATGACGCTGGGCTCGACCTTGACACCGATCTGGGCTTGAGCATCGTTGCTTGGCAGAACACTAAGTTGTCAAGCGCAGAGCTCGGTCGTATCACTGATCTCGGTAAAAGCACAGAGATCGGTCAAGCGCAGAGCTCAGTCATATCACTGAACTCGGCCTTGACACTGAGCTCAGCCTTGAGCATCGTGCTTGGCAGAACACTGAGATGTCCAGCGCAGAGTTTGGGCCATATCACTGAGCTCGGTAAAAGCACAGAAATCGGTAAAGCGCAGTGCTCAGTCATATCACTGAACTCGGCCTTGACACTAAGTTCGACCCAATAGGGTACAGACGCTTTGCAAACTCCGGAGTTCTGGTTTCCTTTTAATCCAATCCAGAACTAACCCATCTCGTCCAAAACACCACATACACATCCAGAATCATGAAAAACACTCCAATACACATTCAACCATCCAGTCCCTGGGCCATTGATCTTCCCAAATGAGATCAACATCATCCGATCAATGGCCAAACATCCATAAAACATGCTCAAAGGTAGATCTAACACAATTCTAACATCTCATTGAATAGAAATCTCAGAATCAAAGACAATGAAATATCCATTCTATGTTAAAATAGCATATTGCACTTGCCTTGATCAATACCAGAAGGAAAAGAAGAGAAAACACAGATCCAATCCGGTAAAGGAAATTCCTAGTTCTATGGTCTTCTTAGACTCACGATCAGCTCCAAAACTCAGATCTAAAAGAGATCTCTACTCTCTATACCCATTTCCACAAGAGAATTGCTTTAAGGAACAACGATCTACGAGAGAGAAAGAGGGCAATTCCATAAGATACTAGAAACAAGAAGAGCTTTGGTATCTCCTGATTTGTTAGCGGAAGAGGGATGACGAGACCGAGATAAGAGAGGAATCCAAGTAGGATAGGTTGCAGCTAAAGATCGTCTCCTTCTTCTTCTTAGGGTTCTATAAGGGAGAAAGAGAAGGAGAAGGTAGACTTGGAAGGGAGAAGGAATTTGGGAGAGTGTTGTGAGGCAAACAAGGGAAGAAGAGGGGAAATGAGAGAGGAGAACAGTAGCCAACGTATGGTGTGGGAAGGTGTAGTATTAAATAGGTTGAGTTGGGTGGCTAGGTACAGGAATATCCCTTGTTGTTAACCATCGGGATTAGGGTTAGGGTCTATGTATGGGCTTAGTTTGGTCTTTAGTGGGACTCTAAAAGCTTCTCAAGTGAAAGCACACCTTTGGCCCTTATAGTAAAATAGCTAATAATAAGCTAGGGCATACTAATTCCCAACTCAGAAGACTTATAAAGACACATCTCGAAAAGACTCCATATAATTGACAAAAGGTTGTCTATAATAACTTTAGAAAAATACATATCTTACATAGACTTGACCCTTACTAACCCCTAATATAGTATAGATAAGTATCTTAGGCTAATAAGAAATATATTCAAATTCAAAAGTGAGGCGTCCACACAAAATGTGGGGCGATCACATGGTTGGTATGTAGATGATGATTATTCTTCTATAAGAAATAGAAAAAATGACGGTGACTTATATTCGCGAAAGATAAGTGATAAGATCATCACTGAGCCAGCTCTCGATACCAATTAAAGAGTTTCGAGAATCACTTTTTTTCCATAATTTCACCG
Organism: Camphora micrantha; assembly: GCA_003546025.1. NCBI lineage: Eukaryota > Viridiplantae > Streptophyta > Magnoliopsida > Laurales > Lauraceae > Camphora > Camphora micrantha. The sequence continues at coordinate 14,370,846 of QPKB01000010.1, forward strand.
TAACTTTCATTAAATGAAAAAATACTACAATATAAATAAAACAAATACTAACTAATCTGTTATAGCGAGAGGATAAGAAAAAGATACTAACATCCTAACAAACTCCGCAAAGTGATAATCTCCAACAAGAGTTTCATTAGGCAGTGGTTCGTGGTGGGTAGCAGATGCATCTTCTGGTGAACTTGCTCCTGGTTTGTTTATAAGAGGACGTGAGACCACACAATCAAATTGAATTAGTATCCAATGAGATCATTAACCGATAAATAGTATCCATGTAATTGATGAACTATTGTACAAATTTAGGATTCTTTCAGCAGTATTGGGGCTGTTTTGGCAAGCTAGTTGTACCGGAGGAGGTGCTGGCGTGATATAGAGGGTTGGAGGAAGACTAATGGGTTTCTTATTATATATAATTTTTTTCTATTTGTGATAAGAAAATCCTGTTATTATTTTAATTTTATTCATTCAATAAGAAGGTCATGACTCATGTGGCAAACATGCCACATGGCACGCATGGATTCGTCCAAAGCAAACTCCCGCGATTGATAAATTGAGTATGTCGAAAATGTCAATATATCTGCCAAGTGACTGCAGCTGATTGAAGACGTTGCAAAAAGCATTCTTATGTTCTCATGGCTGACTCAGCTAGTGTAGCATTCTTAATTTTTAAGAATGCTACACTAGCTGAGTCAGCCATTAGAACATAAGAAAGCCAGCTTAGTGTAGCAATTCCTTGAAAATTAAGAATGCTACACTAGCTGAGTCAGCATAGAACATAAGAAAGAATGCTTTTTGCAACGTCTCAATCGTCGTCAGATCAGCTTGCAGTCACTTTCCTGACAGCTTACCCCGCTAAAAAATTCGTATAAATTAATGGAAATTGGATGTCTCCCATTTATTAAACGCGTGGATATAATATTATGGAAGAAGTGTCGCAGCTGTTTTATATACCCGGAGTCACTAAAAAAGGGCTAAAACCAGAAACCAGTTCATTTTAGGACTAATCTACAGTTAAGGTCTAGACCCAGTTCTCGTAGATGAAACTCATCCTCAAAAACAAAAAAATAAAAACAAAAATGAAAACGTAACAAAATTTAATCCTATCAAAATTTGAATACCCATGGCTAGTATTGAAGGTTTCTAGCCTGAGACTATTCGTTGCTAGATTGACCCTACCCCTGTTCCGGTCTTGTCGCATAGACGACCAGCTACAATCTCTTTGTCATCTAAAGATATTAGTTGGATCCAACCAATGTTACAAATTCAGACCTAGAACCCAGCGACCATCCCAGTGGTACGACATATTCCTAGACTCATCCAAGTAAAGATTCAGAGTGTTCTCCTTCTCAGGTCCAACAACCTTCTTTTGGCGCTCAATCAGCTCAAGATTTCTGGCCCTAGTTTCAATCCTAGAAAATGACTTCTCACATTTGTTGTTCTGTCTTACCTAAGTTAGTAAGTTCATTTATTTAATAAGAAGTCAATTCCCCTGCAGCTTCGGTTTCAAAATCCAAACAAAGTTAGTAATTCATTATTTTACATGTACAATAATTCATATATATGGGACTTGTATCTCTTCTGCACTTACAAGCCCCTCGACCATTTTTGGGTATTCTGGGGCAGGGATTGAAAATGCAACAGGTTCAAGCACGCAAAAAAGGGCCCCCCCCCCCCCCCCGCGAAATCATCACCACTTGGAAGCCCTATACTTAGTCGGTTACTTCATAATGAAGCACCAGCACCAGCAAATTCAAACTCAAGGACGTCATACTGAATACCTTATGCCTTTGGAGATTTCTTAGTTATGTTACAGGATGTTGTGTAGTTTGTCATATCATTCCTTTTTCTTTTTTCCTTTTTTTTCCCTTTTTTGTCTTTTTGGATGCATGTACATTGGACTTTTTTAGACTTGTAGTTGATGTATGTATTCTGCTATGTAAGTCGCTTCTCATGGGGAAGTTGGTTTTGATAGATAGCAATTAAATAAACTCTGTATAAGATACAATCTGCAATCCGGATCCAACATATAAAAGATACATCAGTCCTACTCACGGGGACATCAATTTTAAGTCAATTTGATATCAGAGCAATCGAAACAATACAGAAATAGGATGATTTTATCTTTGTTTTTTTTATTTCTGCTTTTTTTTTTAGTTGGACATAAATGCCTCGTCCTAGAAACAGGGGAACTCTGTTTTCAACACTTCTTCACAGTAAAGAAGAGAATCTTTACCCCATCCCATAAGAATGTCTGAGTCCTTGACCGTGACAGCCGCAGTCTTAAGACGTTCACTGGAAATGGTTACTTATTGTCTTCTTCATCCTCTGCTTCAACCAAATGACGGAAAGCAAAAGATAATTACCAAACCCTACAAGTTTTTGCATTCATGAAGAAGCAAACATGTATAAGAAGCAGCAATGCATTTCTTTACAGTAAATAAAGACATACAACAAAAGAGAAATAACAAAACAATTTAGCTTAGAGTTACAAATGTAGAATCATTGAACCACTTAAGTCCATTTAAAGTACCCACAGACCAGAATTGACTTGAATATTTTGCAAAATGGATGCTGATATAATCTACTGTTGGTCTACCACATAAACCAATGAACATGTGAGGTGGGGTACTGGTTCCTAAATCTTCCACCTCCCACCAATCTTTTCTTTTTACAGTTAGGCAATAGAAACCACCACTAAAAGAACAGAAGTCTTAAACGAAGATAACCAATGGATTGGCATCCATTTTAACAAAATATTAACAACTTAAGACATCGGGGGCTTGTCCAATGGTTGTCAAGTTTGCTCCCGTCCCCATTTCATTTTGGCCTAAATGTAAAAAAAATCTAGGATCTCGTTTTGAAAAAGAAATAAAACAAAAAAGAAAGATTTCACATTGTCATTTATTCTCATTCTGAAATGCACTGGAATCATAATAAACACCTAATAAAATGTAATGCATTTTTGGGAAATATGAGATTTGGGAGTTATCTAATGCTTGCATCGGTGGCTCTGCTAAGTTAGGGGAATCTGAGATTTGGGAGTTATCTAATGCATTTAGTCATTTTAATTTCTTGAAGATTACGTTTTTTTGTTTAGTACGAGGAGAACCCTTGTGGCATTTAAAGAAGTTGCGGCATCACCTTGAGTCACATAGATTGTGTTATTAGACGAAATATAAGAGTATTAATAGGTGGTAGAGAATGGAAGATGAGACAATGTTGGTGCGTGATGCACAAAATATAGTAAACGAGAACCCTTCAAAGGATCTCATATGTTCTGAAATGGAGAGTGATGAGTTTAAATAAGATGGGGAAGCTTTCGCATGAGAAACCCACAGGCGAAGATTGACGTCGACCCTGACATTCACATTCTGTCAAGGTAGGATGTCAATACACATGTTGTAATCGACCTTCAAAACTAAAAATTATGGTCGACATGGACAAAAAAAAAAGGGGTAAAAATATGGATTTTTAGGCTGAATGCCCAATTTGATATATGGTTTGCTGAGGCATTTTTGTCAGTCACTGATCATATAAAGTGTTTTTTTTATGATAAAATCCTCTTTTAAATGTTCCTTTGGAGGCTATAATTTCCGTTGATTTGCGTCGACCTTTTCCTCGGGCCTTTACTTTGGGTCTCAATCCCGACTGCCATTTCATCGAACTAACAGCTGTTTCCGGATCAATGTGATCCATATTCTTCTGCTTTTTCGAATTGAGCCCACCCAGCAGGAATCCCCACCCCCAACATTATACACACTCTCAATCCCACCCCCGCCCACCCCCCCCATACACACACAAAAAAAAAAAAAAAAAACATCCCCCCCAACAAAACAACCAAAAAACTCCCCCCAACCCAAAACAAAACAACCAAAAACTCCCTCCCCGCCCCCATCCCACCACGAAAAGCCCCAGAACTCCCTACAGCATAATTAATCATCCTCATCAACCTCTTGGAGTCACCCAGGCACCAAAAAAAAAACCTCTTCCTACAGCTTCTCACATTTTCATCTCAAAACTCTTCCTCCAACTTCCCACACTTTCATCTCAAAACTCCCCATGCAATCTTAACTGAACATCCTCAGCATCCTCTTAACCCTGCATACCTCCCATGCAAGAAATGGATCTAAGCTTGTATGGAGTCATCTTAGCTGCCATTTTCAACACCCTTCAATTCATACACCAAGGTGGAGATGGCAGCGGAGGCCTCAAAGTAGAATCTCGCATTCATTTGCAGCATACAGTATCTCTTTGTGCATCCATCTCACTCATCACCCTTACAAGCGGTAAGCCCCTTCCCCTAAAATATCCCACCAAATATCACTTCTCTTCGCAGTTTTGGCTGTGCTTTTCGTGCTCTCTGCAGCTGTCCCCGACAATCTGTGTGTTGCCGCATCTTCGAGCATTCCGCCTGCTCTCGAAATCCTCCGGGACATTCTATCACTTCTGCATTCACACGTCTTTCGACCATTTCCAACTTCGTATTAGGGAGTTCTGCCAAAACATCGTGGATCAATATGCAAACTACCCAGCGATAAGATTCGCCACGGTTCCGTGCGCGTTAATCTCATTCATCATCCTAACACCAGTAAATTTGAGCTCGAGGGGGTTACCAGTACAGAAGGTCATTTTAACATCTCATAGTATGTGTCTGTCGTGTTATGCTGCGTTACCTGAGTTGGTTTTCGGGGTCTGAAATTGTTATTAGTTATTATGGCGACCCAGCATATGAGAACAGAATCCTAGACATTAATTTGCGTGTGCTTGTTTCAGAGGAATCGATTGATGCAGAAGATGGTGTGTTTCCTGGGGCAAAAAGAGATTTTGATTATGATTATGATTATGATTTTTTTTTCTATATAATTTATCTTAGGTTTGAGAGATAGATTCTCTCATAGAAACACAGAGGATCTTTGTCTTTAACACATTGATTACAGTTGAATCAGAGTCGATTACCCGGCAACTGTGTTAAATACTGCAGCACTGGGAATTTGAAAGTAGCATATAAGGGAACGGGTCACGGATACTTTATGTGGGACTGCGCAAAGAAATTTGAGCCTTGAAACAACACTAGGCCAACCAAATTTTCCCTTTTAGAGTTAGGCCTACCATTAGATGATCACATACTAAAACATGTGGTCTAATATTATGGAAAATGGATGGTTACATGTTCTGCAAGTAATTGGATCGTCTTACAAGTAATCAGATCATTATTGCAAGTAATTGGATCGTCTTACAAGTAATTCAGCTCATTTCAAAGCGATGCAACTCTTGTTCGAATGAAATTTGCCTGTGCTAATACAATAGCAGGATCCCTATTTTTATTTCTTTCTCTTCTTTTTACTTTTAGCTTAGGGATTGAAACATATTCACACACTACACCAGCTTCACATGTCCCTAACCAACAACGCTTGGGACTAGAATTAATAGATCTTGTTTGTTGTTTAAACTACAGTTCCCCTATGGGCCTTTTATATTATTTCATGATCATTTCTTACCGGCAAGAGTACATGCAACAAGAGAATAAAATACAAGACACCCTAGTGGAAAGGGTGTCTTATCTCTAGGGAATGTAAATGGGTCTGCACGATTCTTTCATACCTGAAAATTCGACCTGTTAAAACGGGTTTTGGTCCTTATTTAGGCCTCATAAGTAAATGGGTCCGGGTCAAGTTCCACCTTGGTTCGGACCCGTGGACCTGAGACTCGACATATTATCTCTATTTTTGAAAATCTTTCATAAGCACCATATTTTTTTTAATAGCATTCTCTTACCTAAATCCGAACCCGAATCCAAACCTGTCTCATATGTAATTCTAGTTCCGGAGCCAAGAAACCGGTTCCAAAACAGTTTCAGGTCCAAATCCGGTTCCACCTTCTCAACAGTTCTGATTCTAGGTCCACCATGGACCCGGACCAGAACAAACTCGTTTACAACCCTACTCATCTCACACAACTAGCTGCGTGGGGATCATTCCCTGGATAGATTGGCTATTTCAGAGGAAGTGTACCACTCACCCATAAGTGAAAAAAGAGAGAGACGTGGCACGAGCCCATTGTGAATGTTGTGCAGGAACACTTACTGTTCATAAAACCCTGAACCTGTATAAAACATACCCAACTCATTTTAGGACCATGTCAACAGGCTAAGGTCCGGTGCTAGTTCATGTAGAAGCTTATTATAAAAAACACTGATCCATGACTTTTGTTACAGGTTCAAGCCTAGCTAAGACTATACTGGGCTAGATTAACCCAGTCCCTATTTGCAAAGTCCATGCTCAAACCTATATTATCATTTCAAGATATTCTGAGTTGGGTCAAACCATTAGTTAGAATAAAAAATACAGTTTTCATGTGATGTTTTTTTTTTGGGTAGAAGTTTCCAGGTGATGTTGTAAAGGTTTAAATGCCAATGTTATTTGACTCACACAACAGGTTCAACTGTAGAGTTTGTTATCATAATGAAATATAGGGGTTAGAGATGCTGTCATTCACTAGAGTTTACAAAACATCCAATTAAATTTCGGACTTTTCATGGTAAAAATTGGAGTCTTTGAAATGGAAACTCATTATAAAGTGTAGGGCCCCGACCCTTCTTAATCTCAAGCCTTCAACAACCCCATTTGTTCTCTACTTGTCCCATTTGGTAAATTTCACTTCCAAACTCTTTCATTTGCTTAAGATCAATTCTTAGAAGCTTCAATCTAGTTATGCAAGCTCTTTCGATCCCTATTCCATTTATCTTATTGTGTAGGGTTTCTCTTGGGCCATGGATTTGGGGTTTTTTTTATTTTTATTTTGTTTTTTATTTTTTAGGCTTGATAGAGTGTGGGAAATGCTTGGATTTGGTGGGTTTGAGATAAGCACCAAGAGATGGCAAGTTGAACACTTATAATGCCATGCATGCATGCCTATTTTATTGATTCATCACGTCATCCATGTCTAGATTATCCATTCCCAAGCTCATTAGTGTATTTTAACAAGTTTTATGGAATGGAATATGAATTTTGTTAATGTTTATCTATTGTAGAATAAACAAGGCTAAAAGAACCTGTTTTAAGGTAAAAGTGTGACTCACTAAGGTTCAAGCTAAGTCGGAACCAACCCCCACTTGAAAATGCAATTTGAGGTTCAGGGTTTCAAAAACCTGAAGCTTACGGCTAAACGTGAGATTCTCACGGCTAGTCGTAGACTTCAGGAGTCCTTTTTCAGCTAACTTCTCAATATTTGCTATATTCGGAATTTTGCACTATGGTCGGCTTACGACTAACTGTAGGCCACCACGGCTCGCCGTGAAGTTAACGCCGTGAAGTTAACCTTACAGGAACCGTAACTCCAATCTGAGAGTTCCTATTTCAGGTTGTTCATTACGACTAACTGTAAAGTAGCCGTGAAGCTAATCGTAGAGATACATAATTTAGGACTTTTCTGGACCAAGCATTGGCCCCTAGTATTTGAACTTATGGACCCTAAGCAAGGCCCAATGGATCTCTAGACCTATGTAAGTAATGGTTGAGTTGTCATACACTTACATGGCTGCCCTAAACTTGGTGATCAATTGAACTAAACCAAAAGTGTTGGCCTAAGGTACTTCAATGTTCGTAACCTCAAGTAACACAAAGATTAAGGTAGCTGGAGACATCAAAGACTTAGTGCTACACATAGTTTGATAGCGAGGTGAATGGGCAATCCGAACCTTAGGGTGGATTGTGATTGCTTCCATGACATGTGACTACTTTATTTGCCTGCATTTGTCTTACGTTCTTTCTAATATTCGCATGACTTGTATTATGCTCTATATTTGCCATGTTTCCTTGTTTTATACTTTGTTATGCATTACTTCTTATGCTCTACTTATGTTTGCTATGTTTATGTGAGTATGTTATGTTTTGCACTTGCATGTTTACATTTATGTTTATGTTCATGTTACATTATGTCTACGGGAGTATGTTCAGTTGCTTACGTATGTGTTTCAAGACTTATGTTTTTATATGTCACTCTTAGTGTCGGCACCACTCAACTTCAATCCTACCACAGTCAGGCCCGACTGAGTGTGGGTTTAATATTATGTTTATGGACTAGCTGTAGTCTAGATTATGTTATAAAAGCTTATCGGTGCTTCAGGTCCACGATGGAGTTTTGTGGGCGTTATGCTTCCCAGTGGTACCATCATGTCATGTCATGTTATATTTCATGCTCTCATATTGGTCATGTGTAGCATCCATTTTCAGAAAATATAACTAATGTGGTTTTTGACAATTTGTTAGGACATATGATTAGACATTGCCATGTGTGATCCATCATGTCTCATACTTAATCATGCATATTCATACCTAGATTATTCTTTATTAATTTCATATGACCACCTGTCATTTCTAGTCTTTTGATGTTATATGCTATGCTAATTATATTTGTTTTCCTTATTAGATCGTGATATCTAATGGTGCTACACTTGGCGTTTCATGTAACAATGCCTGTACCTATACCGAGGATATTGAGGAGTTCGAAGAGAGTTCTCAAGGGATAGCTGAGTGGACTCCTGATTACGTTTCTAAACGTTGTTACGCATGAAATATCATTATGTGGACCTCAGTATTTGGCCATGGTGGTCATTAGAAACTATTCAAACTTTATTTATGGTGATGGATTGTAAAACTTAACTACATTTGCTTCCTCTACTTCTTATCACTCTTTAACTCCAACTTGAACTTAATTATGCATTATGAACATGTTTATGCCATGATTCAAGGTTTATTATGCTATATATGGATGATGAATGTCTTATAGATACCATGAATTATTGCATGATGTTCAGGATTATTGAGTTATGCAGGTTTCCGCAAAGAAAATATGTCATAATTGTGATGGTTTGATACAATGCCTCATGCGAATCCAGAGGGAACCATCACTTTGGGAACAAATACACCATGAGTCGGTTGACTCGAATTCCCATACGATGTGGCGCCTCAGTATCTGGTCCGGATGTGATTTTTATGTATCTCGGGCTGGGGGTGTGACATAAAGTTGTCATGGACGGCTTGTCAAATTTGTTAGGATCATATATGATGTAATGATCTCACATATGGTTTCTCATTCCGAGTATAAGTGAGAGACTTGGGTAGTGTCCAAGATCTGATATGTGTCTAAGATCTGATACTAAAAAAGTGGATTAGCTATTTATATCAGATCTTAGACACTACCCAAGTCTCTCACGAACACAACCAGGGAACCCTCCCACATTAATTATGAGCATACAAAGGGCCCATGAAATTGCTCAATGCTCCGTGCTTATCAAGGTTGACTTAAGCAAAATCAAGTATGAACTTGGAGTTACTTGGATTGATGAGGTTTAAGTGGGATCTATTGATCTTATAGTACTATATATGTTCTGTCGTCCTCTTCAAGCCAGTTGTATTGCAATGCATTTCTTTGTGTGTATGAATTGCAATATTGTAGTTGATTCTATGTTTGATAT
>QPKB01000010.1:14380475-14529041 GCA_003546025.1 Camphora micrantha
TCCACCCTAGTCCGTCTTAGTCCGTCTTACCTTTTACCGCCAAAAATGGTTTTAGGTCAAAATTTACGACCCTCGTGTCTAAAAACAAAAAATGGGAAAGCGATGTCAAGTCGAAACTCGCAAAAACCCATTGGAAGGATGCGAACCCCATTCGATACTTCCAAAACCTCAAAATCGCAAGGAAGCAACACCTCGTTGATACTTGCAAAATTTCAAAAAAATCGTGGAGACGCAACATTCCAGTTGATATCCACAACCCAAATTTCAAAAGAAAAACAAAGGTTCGAAAAAACCTCAAATTTCAAAAATCGTGGGGAGGCGACATTCCATCGATACCCGCAAAATGAATTTTTGAAGAAAAAGCAGGGAAGCGACGCTTAGTCGATACTTGCACCTAACTTCGCGAGGAAGCGACATTCCATCGATACTCGCAACCGAATGAGCAAGGAGGCGACATTCCATCGATACTTGCAATACCATTCAGCAGGAAGGTGACTCTTAGTCGATACTTGCATTTTTGAAAACCAAAAACCTGGCTTTTACGCCAAAAACTCGGCTTCCACGCCAAAAATCGGCTTTTACGCCCAAAAAATCGGCTTCCACGCCAAAAATCGGCTTTCACGCCAAAAATCAAAACAAAATCTGGCTCTCATGCCAACAAAACAAAACTTGGTTTTCAAAAAATCCGGCTTTTACGCCAAAAAACTCAGCTCTCATGCCAAAAATCCGGCTTTTACGCCAAAAACAAAAAAATCGGCTCTCATGCCAAAATCCGGCTTTTACGCCAAAAACAAAAATCGGCTCTCATGCCAAGAATCGGCTTCCACGCCACATCGGCTTTCACGCCACCAAAATTTGGCTTTCACGCCACCAAAATCGGCTTTCATGCCACCTCTAAAATTTTCGTCTTTCAAGCCATCAAAAACCAGGCTTTGTGCCACAAAATCCGGCTTTCATGCCAAAACAACACTTTTGACAAAAGACTTTCATAAAATGATAACCTTTTGATCAAGATTTTCAAACAAACATTCCCATCCAACTTTTGCTTATTTTCAACAAAAAGAATTTAAGTAGAACAAGGGGATACAAAAAAAAGAGAGTGCCAAAATGTTTATACATGGAGGTACCAAAAAAAAAAGAAAAAAGAAAGTTTGTCAAAAGCTCAGTCCATCATAGTCTTCAACCAAAGACTAAGGTCCTCGAGCAGACTCTTGGCCTCAGCCTCCAAAGCTTCCAGGCCACGCTTCTTCAAGATGCCGCCATATAAAATGCGGGCAGAAAAACCGCGATCCATCTTCAGCATGAGGGAATTCCTCCCAAAGAAGTTGCCATCGCTCATGCTCCTGAGTCTTCCTTCGGAGATTCCCGTCAACCTCTTCAACCTGACGGATCAGAGTGCTTTCTCTGGCACGAGCTTCAAGAACAGCAGCCCATTTAGCAGCAGTCTGTTCTTCCCACAACTCGAGACGCTGCCTAGCCTCGTTGATCTCCTTATCGAGGTGGCTCAGGTCTTCTGATAGCTCGATAATAGCCAGTTCGGCGACGTTCCTCTCCCGAACGAGCTGCTTCCGAGCCTTTAAAATCTCATTCACTTCCAATTTGACCTTGCTGGAAGGCTTCAAAAACATTTCGTTGAAAAAGTCATCACTTGGGGAGTTCTTAGTCTTGCTCCACTTATTGCCCAGTGCAATGACTCCATCAACGACAGCCTTGGCATCGGTGATATCCAGGCCAACCTCTGCGCTGTCAGCAAGGATGTCTCGCACGTGCTTGACCATCCCAAAGCGAGCTTGCAAATTACCAGAAGAAAGAGTCTCAACCCAGGAGCTCAGTACACTCTTCAAGACCTTCTTTGCAAATTGAAGAGAGGGCCCAGATGAAGACTCGCCATGCTCCGCTGACTGACTGCCCATGTCAGGCCGTAGTGGGCGATAAATCGAAAGACTCTTCCCAGTCGGAGCGTCAGAAGATGGGATATCATCATGTGTCTTCACTTTTGCCGCATCAAAACTGGTAGAAGAAGCCTCTACTTCTGGACCAGCCGCTGGTATTTCCTGTTCCAGCTCCGAGGAAGACAATGGAACCTCTCTTGTCACCTCACAACCTGCCAGAAGAGGAAAGGTATGAATATGATCTTGTCAAAAAAAAAATTGTTATCAAGACTATTGCTGTGTAATACCTTCTCCGACGACCGGTGGAGTGCTTTCTGTCTCCATAAGCTCGTCCGAAGTGTCGCAGAAAGCTACATCCATGGATGGCTCGAAGTCGTCAAAGTCCTCTGGCAAATCAGCTGACAAAAAGGGGGGAAGAAACGTCAGCAAAATTTAGCAAAGAAAAGAAAATGCCAAAAAACGGAGAAGTAAAGAAGTCGTACCAGGAGAAGATTCTGGGTATACTCCAGAGTCCCTTGGCTCTTCCTCAGATGCCGTAGTCGGATCCGTCACCGCCTCATCGGCCGGAGCCTCGGGCATCACCAAGTCATCATCCTCTGCAAAAAGAAAAGAAAGCAGTGGATCTAAACAAAAATATCTCAAAGAACAAAAAAAAGAGAGAAGCAGAAAAGAAAGGGAAAGGATCATACCATCGTCGGCTTTTTCCTCTCGACTCCTCTTCTCTGGAGGCTCTTCAGCATCCCGCGAGACCTCCTCATCAATGGTAAGAGGGACTTCCACGTCACGAGAATCTTCGCACTGCTTCTTATGACGGTACTGTCCTCTCTTCCTCTTGCTCCTGCGGGTCGGTTTACCTGAAGAACCTGCCCCGCTATCAAAGTCAGGCTTCTCACCAGAGTCCTCACTGGATGGTCCGCTCCTGCCAGTGGACCCCATGGAAGTCTTCCTTCGTTCCGCTTGCCTCCAAGCGTCGATTTCAGCTTCCTCCTCCTCCAGCTGTCTCAGGACCTCACCAGGTACCTCTTGCACAGCTCCAGATCTGACGACATCCCTGCCCTTAAGAAAGCCTATCCTATGCTTCTCTCCAGAAAGGAAGGCCAAAACCTCCTCTCGCCGGACGCCGTCTGATCTACCAAGACCCTTCCCGGAAGATTGCTTGACATTAAGCTCCTTCTTGGAAAGCCCCCGGTACACTGAAAAGCTCTCCACGAACCATTTCGTGAAGCCAGCGGTCCGGAAAGTGGGCAGCTCAGGATAGGAAATCATGGCGGTAGTGTCCTCCGCACTGTAAAAAGCCCATGCGTTCCTCCTGTCTTGAAGGCCCCCAAAACGCTTCACCATGCTCAAAGGCGCTCCTACAATGCCTTGGGAGAAGTCCAACTGCAACGCAAACCGAGAAGGAACATACGGCTGGATGTCAACAAAAAGATGTCGACGGTACACCATCGTACCAACACGTATGTTAAAAAGCCATTCCTTCTCTGCGTTCGTCAAAGAATAGTGTCTTCCCGACCCCGCTCTGGTGGAATCGCGGGAGACACCAAAATCAAAAGCCTTCTTCCGCAGACCGGGAGAAAGCTTGACTGAAGACTGCTCCATCTCGACGTCCCTGAACCGTCGGATCCTCAAACAGGCAGACAAAAGAGATTCGGAAACGGCTTTCCCTCTAGCCAACCGAATCATAAACGGGTCATCATCCTGTGCAGCGCCTAAGCAGTGGAAGCCCGGACAGTGGTACACAAACCACGAATATAAAATATGGGCTGAAAATACCCTATTCATAGGGAGCCCAAGCCGAACTAAGAAAGCAGCAGCCTGTAGTTCGGTACACAAATAGGAGTAAAGAGCAGGCACCAAAGCAAGCTGCTCTCCGAACGCCATCTGACAAGCCGGAAAAATACAGTGCGGCCTGATGTGCGTTCCATCTCCTCCAGCAAAAACTGCCTCACCTAGCCAGTAAGTGAGGTAAACAGCGAGATCTCTCCACAGCGCAATGTCAGAACAAATGGCGTCTGTGCTTGTGAGAAAATCCCTCAAATTTTCTCGCATAACGGAGATCTTCTTCAGGTTCTTAGCCCTGGCTTCCTGAGACATACTCTCAGAAGCATCCCCACTGTCAAAGAAGTTGAAAAACAAAGAGCTGAGACTCCTCCAACTACTGCATCGGACTTTCGAGCCCTCCTTCTCCTTCAAAAAATCGTAGAAGGCGACGAGCTGAAAGTACAGAAGCCTGAACTCCTTTGACTGCTCCTCAAGGACACTGTCAATAGGCATAAACTCCTCATAGAGTTTGCCGAGGATAGGCAGCCCGGTGGTAGCGCTCAATTCCTTCAAAGAAAAACCAATTTCACCGTTCGCGACAACGAAGGTGTTGGTCTGTGGAAGGAAAGACTCCAACATGGCCATGAAGGCCTCATCGGAGAAAACGACGGTTTGCCGGAAAGCGCGAACCGCATCAAAAACCTCAGCCTCCTTCAGAATGGCGCCACCAATCTGCAGGATGTGATCAGTCCATGACTCCCAGCCTGAGTCAGCACTGAAGCGGCCGCGAAGCCGAAAGGAGTTCACCCAATTACTGTCGTCACCGCTAAAAATGCCAAGGCCCACCGGTCTCAAATCGACTGATGGATGATCAGAATCTTGGTAGCCGCTGGCTGGCATCAACATGTCCATACGGACAGGCGACTTCTCTGCATAACAGGAAGGGCCGCCAACAAAAATTCCCTGTCTTGACCGCATTGGTCCTCTTCACCCAGCTTGGAGGATCTTCTCTTTTAGAGCATGTGGGAGAAAGACTCATGATCGAGATAGTGCGATCAAAAGTCGATCGGGTAGAAATAGTTCTCTCCTCACCATCAGCTGTGTAAGAGAACTGAAAGCATCTCCTTTGGAATGACGAGTTATCAGGGACAGCGTCACCAAAGAAAAAGGTAGGCTTGGGCACAATGCTCTGATCGTCCATGACCCAAGGACGATTGCTTGCCATAATTTTATAAAACTCCTCATCCTTGAGAGCGATCAATCGCTGTCTCATCTCATCTCGGTTGAGCGAGTCGCATTCTTCCAAGTTAGTCTCCACATAACGGACCTCTTCCCACGCCTGTTGAACGGCCGCATTGGAAGATCTGGCAGATCTGCGAGGTGCATCAGTAACAAGGCCCTTACCCTTGTTCGTTCTGGAGGAACCACCTGCAAACGTCAGAAAGGAAGAAATCAAGCACCAAATGACGGAATTTTGCTAAAAAAAATCCTAGCGAAATTTTGGCATGGTTCCGGGGCAATTTCGAAGAAAAGGGAGGCACCCCGAAAAAGAAAGGAAGCTTGAAGATGAGCTCAACATTGCTGCGAGCTCATAATCAATGAAGGATTCTCGAAGAAGACTCGAATTCAAACATTGCTGCGAGATCAAGCCTTTCTTCTCAAATCTTCGCAAGATCAGAAAAGAACTCAACATTGCTGCGAGCTCAAAATTCCAAAACTTGCAAAGCTCCTCGAAATTCTGCGAGACTGGAGAAGTGGGCTCAACATTGCTGCAAGCCCCAAAAATCCCAAGACTTGCAAGAAAATTCGAGGTATGCATCATCATGCTCCCAATTCCATTTACCAAAAATCATGCACAAAACCATCATGCATTAGATGTTAGGAAAACTTTGACAAAAGTTTGACCAATTCCAACCCAATTTGGTCAAAACCAATCAAACTTTGTCTAAGTCAAAATCCATGTTGACTTGACCCAGAAATTCTAGCCTTTTATCTTGATGCATTAAAAAAAATGCATGATCATCTTGAATTGCATAAACCTCATATCATGGTGAGCAAAAAAAGAAGAACAAAAAAAAAAAAAAAAAAAAAAAAACAGAGAGAAAAAGGGGTTGGCCCATGGGACGTGGCCCACAGGCCACGTGGCTGTACGGCCAGGTCCGTACAGACCTGTCCGTACAGCACACACAAAAAAAAAAAAAGCGAAAAAAAAGAAAAAAAAAGGGAAGAAATAAAAATAAAAATAAAAAAAGGGAGAACGTGTACAAAAAAAAAAAGAGTAAAAGAAAACACGTGAAGAAAAAAAAAGAGAAAAAAAAAAAGAAAAGAGAAAAAGAAAAAAAAAGAAGAGGAAACTTTTCTACATCTACATGGAGTTTTTCTTGGAAAAAGAAGACCTACTTGAAACCATGGAGAAGAAGAAGAAGAAACTTGAAGATCCTCGAGAAATTCTTTATCTTGGAGCACTCTTGAAGGTTTTTGCAAAAAGAAAACAACAAGAGAAAGAAAACCCATCTCCATTGCTTTTATAGAAAAAGCAAACCAAAAGAGGAAAGGAGGAGAAAAGCAAGGAGGTAAGTGCTAAAAATTAGCAAACTTCCTAAAAGAAAGGGAGATTTGAGATATTCTCTCCTAAAGAGGAGATTCTTGAGAAATTCTCTTCAAAAAGAAAGGGAGATTTGAGATATTCTCTCCTAAAGAGGAGATTCTTGAGAAATTCTCTCCAAAAAGAAAGGGGATTTGAGAAACTTTGAGAAAATCTCTCCCAAAATCAAGGAAACTTGAGAGATTCTCTCCAAGTAAGGATATTTTTAGATATTCTCTACACAAAAGGGATATTTTTAGATATTCTTTACAAAATAACACCACATGAGATCTAAGTCATTTTTAAAAGCTTAAGGTCCCATAGGTTAGCCCATATGAGCCAGGTTTGACCATCTAGGCACTAAAAGTGGCTTTTAGTCAAAATTTCTCTTACCAAGAGCATACAAAAATGGTTCCATGCCTCTCTTGAGTTGATTGGACCATACAAAAAATTCCAAGCTTCATGGGCTTCCAAAAGAAACCCAAACCATCCAACCCCATGCACCAAATCAAGCCACAATCTTGAAATTGACATTCCACAAAAAACCAAACCACTCCAATGGACTCAAAATTGTCCCAAAGAGTGACCAAAAACCAAACCATGGTCCCCTAACTTGCCACATACAGCTTGTTAGGTCACAAGACCGAAACCAAAAACCAAAATCCCGACCCCCTAACTCGCCACATACAGCCTGTTAGGTCACAATGTCAAAAACCAAAAAACCTTCTTAACCGCCTAATGTGCCACATAAAGCCTTTAGGTTCACAAGGTTAAAAGGGAAAACCCAAAACCAAAAACCCATATCCAAATGTCATTTCAAAATCCTTGCCTTGAGACGGTACATGACCCCTATCATTACCGCGAAAACCCTTGGAAGCTCAAAAAAGCAACTCCATCAAAAGAAAAACGCTCAAAACTCTTGCTCAAGCAAGAAGATCTCCTTCAAATTCTCTTCGAAGCACACCGACTGCCAGAGCTGCACACCTCGTCGCTGTACCTCGAGGGGGCATTTGTTGACACAAAAAATGTCACTATGTCCCTTCAACACCAAAAGCTACATGGAGCCACATCCTGCCATAAATAGGAAGGCGTCACTTCAAGCCCAGATCTTGTCAGAATCAAACAAAAACTGCAAGATCCTTCAAAGCAGCCAAAAGAGGGGTACATATGAAGTTTCGGGCCATTTCGACGTCATTTGGCCTAACTTCACTCCTCCGACAAACAGAGAGGAGCTCCCGGCAGCGACAATGTCGAAAACTTCAAAACTTCGATCAGAGCCTAGGATGGTCTCAGAATACCTCCAAAAGGCCCCATGCCAAATTTCAAGTCAAACGGACAACGTTTGACCCTTCATCAACTCTCGGGAAGTAAAAGCAAGCCTACCAGCGGCGGAGCACCCCGGAATCATGGCATCCAAATTGGAGCTAATGGATCATCTCAAAATGACTCCAATAGGTCCCCTGTCAAGTTTTAGGTCAAACGGACATCGTTTGGCCTAGTTTCAAAGCTCGGCATTTTCCTCGAGGTGAAATCAAGGCGAGCATTTGCGGGACCCCAAAAGGCTTCAAAACTCAAACCAAAGCCCATGGTTGGTCTTACTTACTACTCAGGAGGCTCCCTGTCAAATTTCAGGTCAATCGGACATCGGTTGACCACAGGTCAAAGCTCGACATTTCTTTCATGGCGAAATTAAGGCAAGCATTTGCGGGACCCCAAAAGGCTTCAAAACTCAAACCAAAGCCCATGGTTGGTCTCACTTACTACTCAGGAGGCTCCCTGTCAAATTTCAGGTCAATCGGACATCGGTTGACCATAAGTCAAAGCTCGGCATTTCTCTCATGGCGAAATCAAGGCGAGCATTTGCGGGACCCCGAACGGCTTCAAAACTCAAACCAAAGCCTACGGTTGGTCCTATCTACTGCAGAAGAAGCTCCACGTCAAATTTCAGGTCATTCCGACATCGTTTGGCCTAGTTTCAATGCTTGACAAAAAATCGGCAAAACCGCACAACAAAGTCTTCGGCTTTCCAGAAAAATAGGAAACTTTGTGCTCCGATTTGCGTGGCTTCTCGACGGGTTTTCTTCAAGAGAATCAGGCCAATAAATGAGGGGAAATGTCAGCAAAAATACAGAAGAAAAAAGAATGAAAAAAGATCGAAAAACGGCGAAGAAAAGGCGACCGAACGGCGGCCGAGAAATGTCAGCAAAAATACAGAAGAAAAAAGAATGAAAAAAGATCGAAAAACGGCGAAGAAAAGGCGACCGAACGGCGGCCGAGAAATGGGCCCAAAGCCCATGGTCGCCGGCGAATTTGGCCCGTGGTCGCCGGCGACCATGGCCCAGGGTCGCCGGCCCATGGTCGCCGGCGACCATGGGTGCATGGTCGCCGGCGACCATGGAATTCCGACGACCCAAAAGTCGCCAAAAGCCCCTTTCTTCGGGTCCTTTTCGCGTTTCGAGTTGATTGGCCCCTGTGATTTTTCCAAAATCTGATTTTTCATGCATGAAATCCGTCGATCTTCGTCAACATCACGGATCCGCCGCCGAAATCATTGGATGATCATTAGATGCCTCGAAATCGCCAACCGGCCGACAAAGAAAGCACACTTTTCGCCCGCCCGATCGTGAAATCAACAGGACAGATGTTGCCGGCACATTGACATTAATCAATGTCTGAAATTGCATCGCCATCCGACATCAAACAACATGTGGATCCACCGGCGGTCATCGCAAGAAGAATTCCAAAAGACGCGGCGCGGCCCGCGACTCTTCAAGCTACTTGGCGACCAATTAATGAGATTAAATGACCCATTTTATGACAAGTTAATGCGATCATTAACTCATTATTTTGGACGGCCCAATCAAAAGCAAGCAAATGGGAGTTACAAGTCAAAGAATTTATGGCATTAAAGCCATGAAACTCCTCCCATGATGGGGATTAAAGACAATTAAAAGTTCATTATTCTCCATCGGCCAATCAGATTCAAGGACAAAGGAGTTACAAAACAAATAATTTAAAACTTGTAACTCCTCCCATTATGAGCATTAATGCATTCAATGCTCATAAACCCTCCTAAATGGCTACCAAAGGCCTATAAATAGGAGGGCATTCCAAAGGGAAAAGGGATCAGCAAGAGAGACGAAGAACGGAAAACAGAATCCAGAGAATTGCCCGGAAAATCCAGTGGCCCTGCAACTCTGCTGCAAAGACCACCAAAAGGTAATTGAAGCACCCTTGGGGGTTCATCCCCCCAAGGACCTCTCTTCTTCTACCAACATGGCTAAAACGTGGCTTTTCAGCCCGTTTACTTAGCTTTTTATCAGATATAAAACCTTCTCTTGGTCTTTGTTCTTTAAAAATCTGAGGTTAAAAAGCCAAGTCAAGAATCCAAGCATCGTGTTCTCATCTGCATGGACGATGGAGGAGCCCATACATGACTCGCGACCGTCGATCTGAACGTGTCCCCACAATCGAATGAGAAGTCAGATTCCTTTTCTTGATTTCTATTGTACTTTATTTTTCTTTTAGAGACAAAAATCACAATTCTCGTCTTTCATAATAGATAAGATTTGTAAATCGCCTTTTACGGCAAACAAATGAAATCGCCTTTCACGGCATATAAAAAAAAACCTTTGTCTCTTTTCTTAAAATATGTGTGCAATGGAAAACTAAAAAAAGTTTCATTTCCCCTTCCTACTTGTGAAGGTGGATCTTCGGATCACCGTTTCTAAATTCCAAGTAGAAAAGAGAAATTGGCATACCCGTACAAAAAAAAAGAAAGATGTTGATACCCTTTACTTTTCTTCTCCTCCCCTCCGCCGTACCCCGAAAGACCCGGGGCGGAGGCAGCGGGAGAGAGGGAAGAATCGGGTCCATCACTTAACTTCACTTTGTGCTTCGATCCAAAGGAATCTACTCTTCTATTGCAAAAGATGTGATTTTCATTGAAAACTTCATGTCAATTACAATTTTCTCTCACACTAATCTAATCTAGTTCTGAAATAGGGCTCCAGAATACCCACAAATTTTTCTTTTTTTTTTCTAGAGAGTGAAAAGGTTGAGAGAGAGAGAGAGAGAGTGTGTGTTCCAGTGTGATGCCCCCTTGATGCTATGGACGTCTAATATATATAGAATTTGATTCCCTTAAGCCTACAAAATTTTCCATCGTCATGTTGCTATTTCCATGCTATAGTTATTGCAAGTGTGATTCACTTCCTTGTTTGGCTACAAGTCTTTCTAAATCAAGCTTTTTGAGTGGCCACCAAGAAACTCATCTAACCGTCTATCCTTTTACCATGGCCCACCAATGATCTCTCATAATTGCTTTTAGAAAGACTTTCCCAATAATCACTTTGCTGGAATGTTGTTTCTCTTCATACTTTCCAAGCTTAAGTGATACTCCAACGTGTCCTCCTTGAATCTCTCTTGACTTGTTACTCTTTTGCAAATTCTTCTCCTAGACGCCAGGCTAAGGTGGATTTCTTAACAACTTTTGGAGAGATTTTAGCTTCTTGGTAAGATGGTGGCAGTCATTAGACGTGTGAATCTTTCTTTCTTCTCTTGCTAGAAAATTTCCCATGCTATGACCCACTTTCTTTGATATGTTCTTCAAACAAATCTGAAATTGAATTTGTAGCAAAGCTTGGCATAGTGTGGGACCACATAGGGAGTGCAAACACCTTGAAGTGGCGTGGCTTGGACATTCTCTATGAATTTCTTCTCTTAATTTCTTTTCAAGGCGGGTCCCGATTAACTGAAGATTCCCTACAAGAATAAAAAGAATAATTTAGCTATCATATGTATAAAATTCATACGTGTCATGCATGAGACCCGAATGAGATCATGCACATGAATACACCAAACTAGATGATTTTCCATGAACTAATTGATGATGCCAGAATCAAAAAGCTAATTGGTTTGACTCTAAGATGATGTAAACCAATGATTTCATAAAATTCATGCAAGATTGATGATTTTGAATGATTTTGACTAAAATTCAAACTTAAATTCTCAAATGCATGAAATTATGGAACTCTATGAAATTAAATGAAAATTACTCTAATTAAGTCCACAAAGTCACATAAAATGATGCATGAAAACTACAATTTTGTGGACTTATCAAGCCGCCTCCTGTTTACTTAATCTATTCATGTATTTGAGAATAATTGTAGAAACACATTGAGGAAAGCATTGTATTAATTAAAGATTTGGATTGGAAATGAAAGTTTTGTCTTTTTCAATGGGTGGCTAATCCCTTTGATTAGATCTTCTAGATGAAGCTAAGTTGATGCTATTTCCTTTGCTTATATGTTATTTATCTTAATTCCCTTGTTTATGTGCTAAACATGTTAGAGTAGATTTATCTTCATTGCATTGGCTTATTTTCTATTTTAGCATTCTTTTTACTATCTATGCTTAGGTTTGATCGATCATGCTTAGAATTTAGAACCCTTTTTGATGGTTTATGCTTACTTTTGATAGATAGTCATTAGGGAAGGAAGTCTTGGCTATTGGATTGTTGAAATCTATCTTAGAGCTTTCAAGTTATATTTTCCAAAATAGTTTTGGAAAATATAACTTGAAAGCTCTAAGATAGAAATCAACAATCCAATAGCCAAGACTACCTTCCCTAATGACTACCTATCACATAAATAATAAGCTTGGGTAGGTCTTGGTATATGGGGTGATCCTCAAGGACCCCCATCTTCTTCAGAACGGCCCTACACCCATACTCAAAAACTCGCGGACCTGGCACGTCGACCTGGGCGTCATAATCCCTTGTCGCCTCCGTCACCCCATCATTGTATGCAGCCGCCACTTCGGCCTCGGTTGAGGCTCAAGGTCGGCCTTTTCCTTCCGAAGGACTTCGAGCTCAGCGCATTTCACTGCAAGCTCGGCCTTCCCCTCCTCGAGCTCGTCCTCAAGCTAAATTGCCCTTTTTGCCTTAATTTCAGCAGCCCCCCTCAGCTCTTGGCATTCAGTCTTCATCCTGTTGACCTCATTCACGGCGTGCTTAGGTCCTTCCCGAGGTCGAAGTTTTTCTCCTCCTCCGCCTTCAGCTTCTGATGGCTTCCCTCCAAGGCCTCCGAGAGCCTCTTCCTCTCTGCATCCAACTTCTCGATCCGGGTATCTCTGTCTGAGTATCTCTGTGCTGGATTCTGTCCAGAGACACCTTCACCCGTTGCACGATCTGTGAAAAGGAGGCTAAATGTCAGAGAAATGACCAGAGCCAACATACCATGTGGCGTAAGGAACTTACCGAGAAAGCGGACTGCAATGTGTTAATCAGCAACGTTGCATCATCCAGACCCTGCAGCCGCTGAATATCAAGCGGCAGGGCGCAGGCATTTGCAAACGTCGCCGCAGCATGGGGATTCCCGTGGAGGTGATCCTCCACTGTTACCGGCCTCCCGGGCCCGAGGGAAAATGACGGCTTCCACACGGCTGGCCCAACATGTTGAAGCGCAGTATCCTGGCCGGGGGCATGCTCCGGCAAACCTCTAATTGATCTTTGCACAACGAAAGACAAAAGCGTGAGCTCGGTAAATTAATTAGTTTGAACGGGGAATAAGACGAGGAGTTCGGTATTTACTTGAAGGGATCCCGGAGCGACGGGGGATTCTTTACCACCTTGTCTCGTCAATCCCGAACTCCCAGTTACAGGAGACAAATAAGCGATCATCCACGGCATGACGATTTGAATCCTCCAGGTCGGTGACAAATTGTTCCCGCCCCAGCCTTCCCCAGAGGTAGAAGTAAGGACTCTCCCCAACAGACTTGCACACATCATAGGCATCCTCGATGTCATGGACACCGAGGTTAATGCCCAAAATCCTATTCAGCTCTACGGCGCCCATTATTATCTTATACCCATTTGGCATCAGTTGGCAGGGAGTGAGGTTCCATGTTGCCAAACAAGCCCTAAGAAGGGGGTGAACTGGGATCTAACCCCTCCTTCGACTATAGCCACCAATGGAAATGGCATCCAACCATCACGAAAGGAAAAGTCATCCAGGGCGTCGTCTGGGTCGTCTAACCTAGTCAACACATCCTCTGGGATGTTGTACATCTCCCTGAAGACGGCCATGGCCTCAGGGGTGTCCGCCCAATGTCTGTAGGCTCCCATTTTTTCTAAAAGGCGAAAAAACAGTATATCGAAGACAAAAGAATAAGAAAGGAAAGAGACTCACAAGGGAAGGAAAGGGCAGGGCCTCAACGCGATACAAGCTCTCTTCTTCTCTGATCTCCCCTCTGCAAAAAAAAGCCCTCTCTAGCAAAAAGTAAGCGAAGGAAGGGGTGCTACCCCCATTTATAAGATCAATAATCGCCTTTTTTGGTTTTCGAGGTCACACATGTGAAACGTCACCTCGAACACCGCACATGCCACTCCGAAGGCGCTAGAAACCCAGTTGGGCTACGACACGTGTCATCAACGTTTCGCTTCCCGTATAGATCGAAGCGCCTCACTCATCATCCTCATTTATCATCTCGGACAGACAAAGCGGCAGCAGCATTTATCATCTCGGGCAGACGAAGCGGCGGCATCATTAATTACTAAAAAAAAAAAAAAAATAGAGACGTCTTCCTAAGGTCGATGCTTCAGCACCACAGACAAGTCATTTGACCCACACCGAGATGAGGCTCACCCTAGGCATTTAGCTCCCGACCTCAAAGATGAACTATAAGGCCCAAAGCTAGGGGGCAATTGTGTGGGGGCATTTCATAATACCAAGATAAGACCCGGTTTCTACAAATGTGCCGATTTGGACTATCTTACCCCTGTCTTTCGGAGCTCGGTCAGGCTCGGAAAGGTACCAACCGACCCCCTTCTCTTATGCAGCTCGGTAAGTATACCAAGCATATGTAGACAACGCCAGGGAGGACCCACAGTAGGGCGATGCTTGACCTCGGCTCTTTCAACCGAGCTGGGTACCATCAAGCATTAATGAGATTGCGACTACGCACTGACAGAGAGATGGGCGTCGGGTACAGACAAGGTATGGCCCTTATCTGGCCATCACATCAGCAATTTTGCAGAAGGTCGAGGCATGGACCGATGGGACAGTACCTACACTAACTCCCACTGAGGAAACGAGGTATGCCCCGATGGGACAGTACCTCCACCTACCCCCACTAAGAAGGGGACTGAGGTGACCAACACCCATATATATATATATGCATGAGGTATGAAGCAGGGGGCACCTCTAATCTCTCCTCTCACACTTATTCACCCTTCATTCAGTAACTGCACTAACTTAGGCGTCGGAGTGCCTTCGGCTGACTACAGCTAGGGCCTCTAACTCCTCCTTCCTCCTTTTCAAGCCGCAGGAGCTGCCCTCTCCCAAGAGCTTCACCACTAATCCCATTATTTCAAGTCCGTAACTTTTAGGCACGTACACAATGATACCTCAAGTATCAATAAATTTGATAAAAAAACAATATAGAGATGCACTTGCAAGAATGCTAATTTTACATGAGTATCCATTTAATATTGTAACACATTAAGTTTTTACTGAGTACTATAAAATTCTATAACCTCAAATAAAATTGTGTCACGTAACACGGTTAAGTCTGATTGTATAGAAATTTACAAATAGGACAAACTTAAGATTTCTCAATTAATTGATGGTATATCATCAAAGATTAGTCGCATAGCTGATATGCGGACATCAAATCAGACAATAGACTATATCTCTAATTACTAACTGTTTAACCTCAGTCATCGAAGTGAGGAGATACAACATAAATTACATATATATAATAAATGCGGGACATGACCAAAGTAGCGAACCGGGCATCGGGAACCACAGTAGCAATCTACGGCATCGGGACAAGACCACGGTAATAACCGGGTAGTGGGATCCAAACTGTAGCTGGCGGGACAGGATGCACTTCTATAAACGGGCGGGACGGGGCACTCAAAGGCACAAGTATCACTTTATTCGGGCATATATAAACGGGCTAGCAAAATGCAAAAATACAGTTTCAATACTTTTGGGAATAATAAATCATAATTCATAATTTTCGAGACAAGTATCGGAATTCAAAATTGATCAAGGTGAATAAGGGTCCCATATGTCCATTTCAATATAAATTGGTACTCCTTGAGTTTGGAGACATTCCGAGTTTTTTATACACCTTAAGGATTTTCAAAACTTCAAATGAAAGCTTGTAATTCGGTTCCTCTTTTCAAATGAGTTTAAACAATGCTCATAAGTCTTCCCATCACAATAGGGTTCCCAACAATCCTCTCTCGATCATTTAAATATTTCATTTATGCTCCCAGAATAGCCCTAGGTGAGCAATATTCATCGCTCGAGCGAACAAGAAGTTCGCTAGAGCGACGAGCTCTCTGGAATGGTTTTCTGGGGAGGTTCGCTCAAGTGGATAATGGGTTCGCTCGAGCGAACATGTTGGCTCAAGCGTACAATAAGTTCGTTCGAACTAACAAGGTTCTATTAGGATTCTGGGAGAGTTTGCTCGAGCGAACTGTCTACTGGAATGGTTCTGAACTCTTACTGGATAGGTCGCTCGAGCGACTTGTCAAGGTCGCTCGAGCGAACTGTCCAGGAACTGATTCCAAGACAGTTCTGCTTCTTTTATTCTTCTCCTTCTTACAACTCCTATGAGACTCATTTTATGCCAAAATGAGAGGCTCAATACTCCTTACAAACATCCTCTAAAACCCACATCAACACTTCCATAAATCTCAAATCAAACATCTTCTTCTCAAATCACATTTAACCGCAAAAGAAGAGAGAAAACCCAAAATCACAAGGGTTCATTTAGACTATAATCAAGCAATAAATGAGATGCTATCAACCACATTTCCATAACAATAAATGAGTTAGCAAAACTCTTTAATGAACATTTATTTCAAACCAATGCAAACAATAAACATGGACATGAAAGACAAAACCAACATATTTTTTATAAAAACAAACTTATCATTTCATCCGCTTGCCTTGGGTCTCTAATCAAGAAAAACGAGCCTCTAATCACCTCTTCAAGCCAAAGATCCAAACTACAACAAAAACCCCAAATACAAACCCTAAAATGGTCAAGACAAAGAACAAGAAGAAAATGGTTAAATGGTCAAGACAAGGAACAAGAAGAAAATGGTTTGCAATAAGGAAGATGAAGCTTCTCTAAAGCTAGGAGAACACATGTACAAAACAAATAGAGGAATATCTTACTTGGAGGTGCTTCAAATGGACAAGGCTATCTCAAAAATGATCTTGAAATGGGAGGTTTTCTCCAAAAATGGTATCAATAAAGAGCTCTCAAGATGGTGAAGAGGATGATGACATCTATTTAACAAGTGGTGCAAGGTTTGGTAGTGATTGAGGGAAGGAGGGCAAGAGGAAGAAGAGAAAGGGAAAAAAGCACTAGCTTGGTTGCTTGTGTTGGAAAAAGGAGAAAGGAAGAAGATGGGTTCCTTATATGGCAAGTGGGGAGTGGGCTCCACCACTAGAAACTTTGTGATGCTGAAATTATGGCTTTCGAGGCTTCAAATGAATTAGGCGAAAAAGGGAGAAATGCTCATCGAAATTTCTAGTTTTCAAAAAGTATATGTTTCGTGGGTTTCGGGAATATCAAATATTGGGTACAGATTTAGTGTAAAAAGATTGTTTTGCCCTTGAAGCTAGGAAAGTCGGGTTTCGGGATTCGGGACGGGAACATGATCAACATGAAAGTTGTAAAGATTAACAATAAGAGTAAAACGGGATAAAAATACAAATCAATGGAATTTCAAAAAATCCTCCAAGTAACCGTAAAGTCATAAAAGGAACCCTCAAAGGGCCCCACTAATCACAAAGGCACTCAAAATTTTCCAAATCTATAACAAAGCTATTCTAAACCCAACAAATCCGAATTACACTAATCACGCTTAAGACTAACACACAACTTAATTAATACTAATTGAGGTCACTCGGGTTGGGGTCTTACATCCTCCACCCCTTGGAATATTTGGTCCTCCAAATAAAATACAAAACCCACCTCAGGTAGTAGATGTGGGTACTTCTTCTGCACTTGGTCTTGTAATTCCCACGTTACTTGTTCCGGTCCATGATTCTCCCAATGCACTTTCACCCACTGAATAGTCCGTGTCCTCAACTCTTGTTCTTTCGTATCGATGATCTGAATAGGCTTCTCCACATAGGTAGCATCTTCTCTGATTTCCAAAGGTTCATGCTGGAGTACATGTGAAGGTTCGGAGACGTACTTATTCAACATAGACACATGGAAAACATTGTGTATGCCGAAAAGCTCGGGTGGTAAGGCTAACCTATAAGCCTCATCACCGATCTTGCTCACAATATCGTACGGTCCGATGTATCTCCTTGATAGCTTGCCTTTCTGTCCAAATCTCAATGTTCCCCCAATAGGTGATACCTTCAAGAAAACCTTGTCTCATTCTTTAAACTGTAGTTCCCTTCTGTGAGAGTCTGCATAGCTCTTTTGTCTACTCCGGGTTACTTTCAGACGTTCTTGAATCTGTTTGACTTTGTCACTGGTCTCACTCACTATGGTAGGTCCATGGAAACTGCAGGTACCAACTTCTTCCCAACAAACAGGTGTCCTACACCTTCTGCCATACAATGCCTCAAAAGGCGTCATCCCAATGCTCGAGTGGTAGCTGTTGTTTTAAGCGAAGTCACACAACGGTAGAGTTTCATTCCATTGAGTCTTGAGATCTAACACTCAAGCATGGAGCATATCCTCAAGAGTCTGAATGGTTCTCTCTGACTGGCCATCTGTCTGCGGGTGGTAAGCTGTACTGAATTGTAGCCTCGTACCCATAGACTAATGCAATGTCTTCCAAAATCTCGAGACGGATCTGCTGTCTCTATTAGATGTGATGGAAACTGGCTGACCGTGTCTGTTGACAATCTCACTAACAAACAACTCTGTCAAAGGTAACATATGCATCTTCTTTCTTGTCCTCATTGGAATGAAATGAGCTGCCTTGGTGAGACGGTCTATAATGACCTAGATAGCATCATTGCCTTTGCTGGTCCTCGGTAATCCCAAAATAAAATTCATGGTTATGTGCTCCCATTTCCATTCCGGAATCTCTAATGGTTGTAATAACTCTAGAGGCTTTTGATGCTCTGCCTTTATTAACTGACATGTAATACACCGGGAGACAAACGCTGCTATTTCTCTCTTCATATTGTTCCACCAAAATCTGTCATTCAAGTTCTGGTACATCTTTGTGCTGCCTGGATGCATGAAATACCTCGTGCTGTAAGCTTCTATCATAATGTCATTCCTCAAATCTTCAATGTTTGACACACACAAATGATCACGGTAGTACAAAACTCCATCCATAAAATGAAAATCAGGACGATCTGCTATATGATCTAAAATCTTGGCCAACTTTGGATCTTGCAACCGACTATCCTTGATCTTCTGTATGAAGGAAGGCTCTGACACTGACATGTTAGTTAACACTACACCCTTTTTCGGTGGCTGTAAATCTACCCTCAACTCTTCAAATTGCTCAAAAATACAAGTGTCATTGAGATTTGTCAAGCCCACTGATTTTCTACTCAAGGCATCAGCAACTACATTAGCTTTTCCCGGGTGATAATTGATTGGAAAATCATAATCCTTGATATATTTCATCCATCTTCTCTGCCTCATATTCAGTTTTTTTTTAGAAAACAAATACTATAAGTTGCGGTGATCTGAATGAACCTCAAATTTCTCTCCATAAAGGTAGTGTCTCCACATCTTTAATGCGAAAACAATTGTTGCCAACTCAAGATCATATGTTGCATAGTTCTTCTCATGGTCTTTCACCTACCGGGACCCATAGGCTATCACTTTTCCATCTTGCATCAATACACATCCAAGTCCAACATTCGAGGCATCGGTAAAAATGGTGAAACCGCCGCTTCCGGAAGGCAAAGTAAGGACTGGTGCTATGGTTAATCTCTTTCTCAGCTCTTGGAAACTATCTTCACATTTATCTATCTATACATAAGGTACATTCCTGCTTGTTAACTTCGTCAATGGTGACGCAATTGACGAAAATCCTTGTACGAACCTCCAATAATATCCTACCAATCCTAGAAAACTTCTGATTTCTGACACGTTCTTCGGTCTTTCCCACTGTACTACTGCCTCAATCTTGGACGGATCTACTAACAATTCTTCTTTGGAGATGATGTGCCCCAAAAACGCTATTTGTTCTAGCCAAAAGTCACACTTATTGAGTTTTGCATACAGCTGGTTCTTTCTCAGAAGCTGCAATGCTACTCTCAGATGCTCTTCATGCTCTTCCTTGGTCTTGGAGTACACCAAAATGTCATCAATAAACACTACAACAAATTGATCCAAGTACTGTGCAATAATATTGTTCATCAATGCCATGAACACTGCTGGTGCATTAGTAAATCCAAATGGCATCACTAGAAACTCATAATGTCCATATCTTGTCTGAAAAGTTGTCTTCAGTAAATCTAAGTCTCTGACTCTTAGTTGGTGGTAACACATTCTCATCGAACCATCTTTCTTCTTGACGAACAACACCGGAGCTCCCACGGCGAAATACTAGGTCTTACAAAACCTTTGTCCAACGATTCTTGCAATTGTGTTTTCAATTCTCCCAATTCAGTCGGAGCCATTCTATAAGGTGCAATGGAGATCGGAGCGGTCCCTAGTAAAAACTTGATAGTGAAGTCTATCTCTCTAATGGGTGGTAGACCTAGAATCTCCTCCGGAAAAATATTTGAGAATTCCCAAATGATTGGGATCTCCTCCACCCCTTGGGACCGTTTATCCTCCGTGATAAACGTCAAATAGGCCTCACATTCACTTTTTAGAAGTTTATCAGCTTTCAACGTTGAAATAAACTATGTACTAGAATTATTCTTATCTCCTCGAAACAACACCTCTGCCAGTGTCTCTTCTACTTTAAAGGTGATGGTCTTATGGAAATAATCCATTGTAGCATGATACCCTGCTAACCAGTTCATCCATAGGATGACATCAAAATCATACATCTCCAATAAAATGAGATTTACAGGTAACTCTATCTCTCTTATCATGACTGAATAACTAGAGTAAAAAGTCCTACATATAACTTATTTACCTATAGGGGTAGCCACAGTCAAAATAAAATACAAATCTCTAGCACGCATATCAGCCATCTTAGCAAATGTTGGAGACATAAAAGAGTGTGTAGAGCCAGGGTCAAATAAAACCTTAGCTTGAAATCCACAAACGAGAAGTGTACCTTCCTCTACGTCTCTTGTTGCCTATGCATCAGCTCTATTGACAGCATAGATTTGTCCTTTCTGTTGTGGCCTGTTCTAAGCCTGTTGTGGCATGCCTTGCTGTGCATTTCTGTTTTGCTGTGGAAGACGCTGATTCTGATTCTGCCCTTGCTGTTGTGGTCTATACTGCTGCTGTGGTTCTTGCTGCTGAAGTGGTCTTGCTTAGTTCTGCACAACCACTGCATTTTGAGGTGGTGATGGACGCTGTGCTCCCTGTTGCTGCTGATTCTATCTGTTCTGTCTTGGACAGTCTCTCATCTGATGGTTCATAGAACTACATCTGAAGCACGCTATTGTGATGGTACGACATTGAGCACTCTCATGATTTTTCCCACAGTGGATACATACCACTTGGTTTTGTACATTCTGATCTTGTCTTTGCCTCTTTTGTTGCTGGTTTCTCTGCTTGTTGTTCTATTGCTGGGGCTGTCCTCTTCCTTGTAGTCTAAGGATCTTGTGGTGGAAATTCTCAAATTTATAAGCCCTCTTGATTGCCTCTTCGAAGGTTGTACGTGGTACAACCCCCATAGCATCCCTCTCAATAATGAGATTCAGTCATTCAAGGAACTTTGTAATCTTCTTCTCCACTGTGTCCACTAACTCTGGAGCATATCTAGACAGGACTGTCATATTTCTTTGGACAAGCTGCTGGAATTCCACTGCCTTCTGTCACTTGATATGTGTGGGTACATACTTATCCCCAAACTGTCTCTTGAAGCTAGCCCAAGCTACTGCATCTACCATATGCCTGTACTATTCCCTGACGATCTTCCACCAAATATCCGCTGAACCAGTAAAGAGAGATGTTGTAAGCTTAACTCGCTCTCCTCCAGTGCATTGAAAGATCTCAAAGATATTCTCGGTATGCTCTAGCCAGTCATCTTCACCTAATGGGTCTTTGGACCTCTCTTCCTGAACCGTTCAAATAACGCGTTCGGGTCATGGTGCTTCTGATTGATGACAATTGCAGGTTGAGGTTGAACCGGTTCGGGCCGCCTTTGTAAAACCTCTAACAATTGCCTTTGCATATCCGCCAACTCTCTGGCATGGTCTTCATCTTTCTTGAGCATCCGTTCTTGCAATCTGGCCTAATTCTCATTAGCCTGAATCTGTTGATCTAACATGGCCTGCATCATCTGTTGGAACTGATTTTGCATAGTGTTGTCGGGAATGTCTTCTTGAGCTGGCCATGTATGCTCACTATTACTCGCTGTGGGATTGCCGTTTATTGGCCTTTTACGAGGTGACATAATGCTACAAAACAAATTGTTGGCACATGATAATAAAATAAAGGGTCACACATTGCTCACACGATACTAGCTAATGAAAATTCTAATGAATCCTCGCCATGTCCTTATGATTTTTAGTTTCTTTTAATTGCCTGAAACACGTCTCGCTCTGATACCAGTCTGTCGCGACCCCGGACCGATTACCGACCTAATCCGGGATCGAGGATCGGGACTAAATTGAATGATGATGATAGTCTATACTATGAATTTATTTAATCAATACGTATACGAGTCAATGAAAAGATGCCGCTAGTATACGCGATTTCCCATAGGTGTCCGTAGTGAGGATATCACAACAACATGAATATTTCTTTTGAATGTGGAAGCGTGTAGCAAATCTAATTCATACATTCATATCTAAGATAGCATAATTAAAACATTTCTAACAAGTATCAAAATGAGCAATGATCATTAGCTATTTTCCAAAAGTAAGTTAAAATATACGTTAGAGATCATTTAATTACATTTTCCAAAAACAGAGGCCAACAAAGGCCAATATAAACAAAAGTATCAATTCCAAAAGAATGGTTAAACCCAACCCAAAATGTTACGCAACTCGGCAACTGAATGTCTAAACGACATCATTGGCATGTCACTCTACTAATCGCTGCGATTCTCCGACCGCCTCCTTATGCTCCTCCTCGGGGAAATCAACAACGGGACCTGAGTAAGCAAATGGTCAAATACAACGGTTTGGTAGGTGGATGAAAAGACATAATAATAATTGAAATTACCTTAGAAAACACTTAAACCTGTTAAAACGGTAACTTTTACAAAATAGAAGAATCATTTACTGGAAAATAATATGCAATATAAAACATGTAAGGTATCCAAGGAAATCGGAAAACAAGCAATATGGTAACCACACGAAGCTAAGTCCTCTATCACCGAAGTGACATGAGCATATCAGGATGTTGACCCCAGTCACCGAAGTGAGGAGATACAATATAAATTACATATACATATACATAATAAATGCATGACATGACCACCGTAGCGAATCGGGCATCGGGAACCACAGTAGCAATCTGCGGCATCGGGACAAGACCACGGTAATAACCGGGTAGTGGGATCCAAACTGTAGCTGGCGGGACGGGAGGGGGATCTCCAAGTCGGTGGATTAGACCAACAAGGTTATCCAAGCTTAGGTCAAATAACGGAAATCAAGTCATGTACAAAACACATATGATGCACTTCTATAAACGAGCGGGACAGGGTGCTCAAAGGCACAAGTATCACTTTATTCGAGCATATATAAACGGGCTAGCAAAATGCAAAAATACAGTTTCAATACTTTCGGGAATGATAAATCATAATTCATAATTTTCGAGATAAGTATCGGGATTCAAAATTGATCAAGGTGAATAAGGGTCCCGTATGTCCATTTCAATATAAATCGGTACTCCTTGAGTTTAGAGACATTCCGGGCTCTTTATACACCTTAGGGATCTTCAAAACTTCAAATGAAAGCTTGTAATTCGGATTTTGAACTCATTATTATGTGTAATGGCCATTTTGTCAATGCTATGGCTGATGATGTTATTGTGGGCTTTTCTTTTTTCTTGTCTTGGGAAGATGAAGCTGACTTTACTTTTGATGGACTTGTCTATTTCGCAGCCTTTGTATTACCTACACACCAAACTTTGCTACTCCATGCTGATCGAAAGAAACATAGAGCCAAAGCCCGAGCTTTTCATGCTAAAGCGACAACACTATGAGACAAAAACTACTCCAAATGAGATTGACTGCACTACAAACAATTCAGTTGGGGAATTGGTGGAAGCAAATGGTACTCTGATCACAAACAGCTCAGTAGAAGGAGATCCACAAAAGGCTGCAATTGCACTTTGTCAAAGAGCAGAAAAAGGACGTCAATCTATGAAAAAGAGGAAACTTGATGCATCCAGAAGCAGGGTTGCAGGAAGCAATGAAGGCAGATATGTGGTTGATTTAAGCAATGGAGAAGTAATTCAACCAGCAAGAGTGGAAGCAGAATGCTTCCCAAAGAAAAGCAAACACACTGATGTGACACTGTAGAGAGAAGATCGGATAATGAAAATTGACCATGCAGAAGAAGCTACCAATCAGAAAATAAAATGGAAAAGGCTGATCACTTCAATTTGGGAATTGGTATGTATATCACCGTTCAGGGTATTGGCTCCTTTTAATGTTTTATGATGCACGACAGACCCATGGTCCCTATGGGTTGAACAACCCATGGGCCTAGCCTGTCTATCTCGACCAACCATTTGGGCCCGACCCATCCAATTTTTTTTTATTATCTAGAGTTTTAAATTATGTTTTGTCTTAATAGAATGTTTTAATCCTACCCATCAATCTATTTGGATGCTCTAAATTAGTTCTAAGGTTATTTCTTTTCCCATGCAAGTGATGTAAAGCATCTTGACTTTGGAATGGTTGATGATTAATGAAAATCATGTGCTTTTAAAATCTTTCCCAATTTCTCTTCGAGTTCTCACTGTGCCTCCTGGATTGGAATTTTGCGTGAGGCCAATTTTTAGGTAATCCTCGATTCCCCCATCCCTTCCATCTCATCTTCTACCTTGCCCGCCCCACATCTCCCCTCTGTTCTGCATTAATTGGTATCAGAGCGGAAAATCAATCTAGTCGGATCTGAAAACTTCCTTTATCAGGTTCTTCCATTCCTTTCCCTTGTTCTTTCCTTATTCGGTTCTCATCACTATTCACAGAAGCCCAAGATCCCTAATACTGAAACCCTAAATCACAAATAAGATTTCGAACTCATCTTTAGTTCATCTCTAAAACCAAAGTCCTAACCCAGCTCTACGACTCTATCCACCCTCTCTGCCTCTAGCAGAACCCTGCTACAACCACTGAAATCCTACACTCCATTTCCATACAATCCAAAAAAAAAAATCAAAACCCTCTAAATTCCTACTGCCTGAGACCCCACTTGTTGCCTATTTCAACCCTTCCCTGCTGAACCCAATTCTCGTATCCCATCAAGATTAACAACCGAACATCATTGGAGCATTATTCTCTTGGAAGTAGGTGGGCCTCGTGGATAGGTTTTCAAAATTTTTGACCCACTTGAAGCAAGGATCAAGTATCCATAAGGCCAGAAACCCAATCCAGGATCCAAAAAACCCTTTTCTCATGTATCAAGATCAGATTAAAAACTATCGAGAAGATAGAAAACAACAGCAACAAGTAACCACGAAAATCTATAAAAGAGATGATGTGGATCTAATCTTGGGAGCCCAATTGTGCTCTAATCGAGAAGTTGATCGCTTGGCTTGTTGAGAAACTCTTTTGCAAGAACAAAAAGAATCTCCAAACGCCTTTTGATCTTCCACGCTATGACCCTCTATCAGAGGTCTTCTCAAGGAGAATTGTGGAATCTCCAAAGAGAAAAAAACCCTAGACTCTCTAGAAAGGAACCAAAGGGAGAGGAGAGGGGACTCGGGCGTGTGTGAGATGTGTTGGACGTCCAGCCCCTTTCCTCTATATATATTGCTTTGGTAACCTCATCTTCTATCATAATATGAAGTCTCACTTCTATTATAGGCATGTGTCCTCCGCTTTTAAGAGTTCAACTAGGATTAGAAACAATCTCCTTTTAGGGCTAGCGTGGGGACTACTAGGGATTCCTTAGAAGCTAGCTCCAACTGGGATATCTGGACCCATAGTTAATTGTAAATAATTCCCCTAAATAAATGCAATTGAACTCCCGCCTTAAGAATAAATTACAAGAAGATCCTAATATTCCCTATTACTACAAGTAGGCCCCTCCATCAATTATATCCATGGATCAAACCAAATTAGATCTATATCTTATTATCTTTGTGACCCAATTAATCATAGTGATTATCAGTACCATCCAATTAACTCTTAATTAAGATGGGTGCGCACTTACCAATGATAAAACCATGAATTGGCATAAGGGGCTATATCTATTAGAGGATATATTCCATCTTGACAATTATATGTTCTCATACTCCCACTACCATGTACCCAAGACATCGAGGTGTTGACCTACAATTGGCCTCACTTATTGGTGACTCAAAGTAAATGTATAGCAAGAACTTGAGTTCATCAATCTCTCAGGATTAAGAGCCTATTGTTAGGGAATTATGAGAGCAGTCCTTAAATCAAAGACAGATTTACATAAGGTGCAATTCATGGTCCTTTAGTACATATGATGTACCAGCACAATGATTTAGAGTTTTACACTTTGATGATTGAGACAAATCACACTAACTCATAGTAATCATAATGCTGTAACATTGTCAGATAAGATGCTCAATCTCATCACTGGTTGTGAATCAATCTAAGTATAAGATTTGTGATCTGTGTCTCATGTATATGGATCACATCTAATATATTTGTGGGCTCCGGTTCATCTCATGTACCATCATGTCCTATTGTATTGGTGATGCAGGCCGATCAAAGGCCAAGGCCTGTAAGCCCTGATGGACCCGCTTGATGGGGTCTACCTGATCTCTAAATTGAGATCCCTATCATTAGTTTAGATATTTTCTAGATTAGTAGGTTGCTTAATTGTTTAGGAAGATTTCCTTTCTAATTTATATGCTAATTAGGATTAGCTATTTCCTTTATTGCTTATTTAGGATCAATGCTACTCTATATATAAGGAAGCTCTTTATTGTTATGTTCATGCCATAATTTTAATAAAATTCAGATACGTGAGTTATCTTGGTCTGCTGTTCCTAAGTGATCTTACGGCTTGAGTCTTAGGACTCGATCTCATCGTCGGAGGTGTAGATCTCCACATCAGTTGGTCATGTGCTAACCAGGAATAAAGTAAAATACCATTCATTTCCTGAAATAAATTCTATCCATCTCATGAATAAAAGCATGATTATATTAATTAATTAAGGAATAAATCAATTTATTTACATCATCCACTGGATTGAGACCATACAATCTAACATATTCCACCACTGTCGACCATCACATAACACTGATTGCATCAATTTGAGTCCAACTAGCCAAAAATCTCCAAACTTCCAGCACATCCCAAATTCCAATTTCTACTCAATTCTGAAACCTTAATTTCAAAATCCACCCAAATTATGAACCCCAGACCCCAAAAATTAAAAAATCCCTTCCCAGTGAACCCTAATTTACCCAATTTCGCCAATCCCTAACCCGTACCCTCGTCACCAAGGTCACTGCTCTCTATCGGGTGAAAAAGAGATAGAGATGAAAGGAAATGTAAGACCCCGACCCGAGTGACCTCGATTAGTGTTGTTTAAGTTGTGTGTTAGTCTTGACTTGGTTTAGTGGATTTTGGTTTAGTTGGTTTAGAATAGCTTTGTAATAGCTTTGGGAATTTTGAGTGCCTTTGGAATTAATAGGGCCCTTTGGGGGTTCCTTGTTTATGACTTTACGTGTACTTGGGGTTTTATCTTGGTTTTCTTGGTTTGTATTTTATCCCGTTTTGTTTATCTCGTTAATACCTTCAACTTTCATGTTGATCCCGTTTCCGTTCGAAACCCCGAAACTTGACTTTTCTAACTTCAAGGGCAAAACAGTACTTTTACACCAAATCTGTACCAAATTATTGTTATTCCCGAAACCCACGAAACATATACTTTTTAGAAACTAGATATTTCGACAATCATTTCTTCCTTCTTCGTCGATTTCATCCGAAGTCCCGAAAACCACTATTTCAGCCCAACAAGGTTACTAGTTGGTGGAGCCC
The DNA here is from genome assembly GCA_003546025.1 of Camphora micrantha. NCBI lineage: Eukaryota > Viridiplantae > Streptophyta > Magnoliopsida > Laurales > Lauraceae > Camphora > Camphora micrantha. The sequence goes on from QPKB01000010.1 coordinate 14,408,000, forward strand.
ACTTGTGTTGCTTATAAAAGAGAGCTCATCTCCCTCCTTTTTCCCTTTTCCAGCACACCACCCAACCTAGGGTTTTCTTGCACTCTTTTCTTCTTCTTCTTGGCTTCTCCATCATCAAGACATAACCAAACTTGCACCAACATCAAATAGGATTTCATCATCTTCTTCACAACTTCAAGAGCTCTCCATTGGTACCATTTGTGAAAAAATCCCATCTCTATAAGACCCTCTTTTAGCTTGCCTTGCTCATTTGGAGCACCTATTGGTAAGCTCTCTCCCTAATCTTCTAGATTAGTGTTCTTTTAGCCTTAGAGAAGCTACATTTTCATTATTGAAAGCTTTCTCTTCTCCTTCATTGTTTTGACCCATTTTAGGGTTTGTTTTGGGGGTTTTTGTAGAGTTTGTGTTCTTGGCTTGCAAGGGTGCTTAGGAGCTTGATTTCCTTTGATTTAAGACCCAAGGCAAGTGGATGAATTGATACTTTTATCTTTGAATGAGTTTTGATGAAATGCATTTATGTTTTCACCTAATATTTTGGGATATTAATGGCTTGTTTAGATTTGAAATAAATACTTATATTGGTTCTTGTTAGCTTGTCAAATCCATGTTTTTGGATTGTTCATCAGGTTTAAGAAAGGAAAAGAAAAGATTGGAAAATGGAAAGAACCACTGAACTGCTGTAACAGAACCTGGGTTCTGTTACGCAGTTCACGCGGTCGACCGGGCACACTGGAACAGGTCCCCTGTGGGACGACCTGCTGCACTGCGGGAACCACTTAATAAACAAATCCCGATTCACTTGATTGTAATGATCACTTGGGTTTGATCACATCAACATTAATATTGTAATGTCCTTATTCACTTGATTTGTATCGAATCCCGATACTTGTCCCGAATTTTAAGAAATGTGATTTATCATTCCCGAAAACATTGAATTTGCAACTAGAGCTTTTGCTCGCCCCGATATGCACTCCCCGTTTGAAAATGAAATTAGTGCTTTTGAGTACCCCGTCCCGCCCGTTTATTTAAGTGCATTACATATGATTTGTACATGTCTCGTTTTACATGATTTGACCTATGAGTCGGCACCACTAAGCTTGGCTTTCCTTGACGGTCTGATCCATCGACTTGGAGACCCTTTCCCGTCTCGCCAGCTGCAGTTTGGATCCCGCTACCCGGTTATTACCGTGGTCTTGTCCCGATACCCGGTTCGCTACCGTGGTCCCGTCCCGTATTATAGTATGTATATGTATATGTTACTTATGTTGCATCTCCTCACTTCAGTGACTGAAACAACATCCCGATATGCTCATGTCACTTCGGTGATAGAGGACTTAGCTATGTATGGTTGCCATCTTGTTGTTTCCCGTTTTTTTGGATTCCTTACATGTTTTATATTGCATATATATTGAATAAATGATTCTCTTGTTTTATGAAACTATTGCTTTGACAGGTTTAAATGTTTTCCAATGTAATTTCTTTATTGTTATGTCTTTTCACCCGTTTGCCAAACCGTTGTATTTGACCCTTTGCTTTGGTACTCAGGTCTCGTTGTTGGTCTCCCCGAGGAGGTGCTTGAGGAGGCGGTCGGCGAACCGCAGCGTCTAGTTGAGTGGCACGCCGATGATGTCGTCTAGACATTCGGCTGCCGAGTGACGTAACATTTTGAGGATAATGACTAACCATTCTTTTGGGGAACTTGTTATTTGATTCATATTGGCCTTTGTTGGCCTCTATTTTTGGGAACAATGTAATTAAACTATATTGTTGTAAACCTTAACTTTCTTTTGGGGTTATAGCTTTAATGATCATTGCTCATTTTGATACTAGTATGAAACATGCGTTAATCTTGTATCTTGGACATGAATGTATGAAATAGATTTGCTACACGCTTCCGCACATAAAAGAAATATTCATATTGATGTGATATCCTCACCGCGGACACCTGTGGGAAATAGCGTGTACGAGTGGCATCCTTCTTGATGGACTCGTATACGTTTTGATTTGGTTTTAAATTTAATACATACATCACAACAAATTAGTGTCCCAATCCCGGATCAGGCCCGACAACCCGGTCCGGGGTCGCGACAGGAAACAAGAGAGAGAAAAGAGGAACGTACTTGGCACCTCGGTCTGCAGTAGCATCCTCCATCGTTGCCATCTATCTTCAAACATCTCCGCCAACGACTTATTCTTCATCCAATGGTCAAGGCATTTTCAGCTACAAATCTTCACCATCACCAAGGTCGATTTGACAGTGGGGAACAGAGTCTTTAGGTCGTCGCTTCGCCACCCATCGTCAATCGTCATCGTCATCCACCATGTTACTGCCTTCGAAAAGCTAATTGCAACATGGAAAGTCTCCAGAAACAACAAAATATATTCTTGTGGAACCAATTTTGGATAATGTCAAGACTGATATAAATGAACAAAAGCAAGAAACAACTGATTCCACTTCAGATGAATTGGAAGAAAAGGAGACGAGTCGCCTTCTTCTAACAGTGTTGATCAGCCAAAACAGATAGCAAAAGAAGACGACATGAGCATTGAAGAGTTGGAAACAGTCCGCGAGCCAACTGATCATCTGATGGAACCCATTATAAGCCCACTTCCAAAATAGATAATCAAACCATTAGAAGAACAATCCATTGATCAAGAGATTACAAAAGAAGATCCATTTATTGAAGTCCCTTACATTTTCTTTGTATTCGAAGATCAACAATGGAAACGCGAAGATTGCACTCAAGTTCGACAAATTCTACAGTTGTAGTATTAAAAGGTTTGATCACGCATCAATTCAAAATTCAGCCATCAAAAGAAGCAATGTGTCAAGCCTTATTTGAATTGGAGGAAACGATCATATGAAGCCTACAAGCCATGCAGAGTATGAAGATCAAGCAATAAAACGGGAAACTATATGGTTGATTTTTTTATCGTGGAGGACATCTACAGAATTAAGGTCGAGTTCTCTCCAAGACAGGGAGAAGTTAATGTAGGACTGACCCATTGTCCCCACTACCTATGACCTACTTATGTGTAGGAACTATGTCCATCTAGTCAATAGTAGTATGTTGTTGAAGGCCTCAAAACTGTCCAGTTTCTAGCCATTAGATAAAATTAGATATATTCCAAATTTACGGGATCAATCAAAGGACCTATGTAACTTGGATGAGTGAAATTTGGGCTCATGCCAATTCTTGGTGTTTTAGTGAGTGTGGGGTTTAGATTGATCATAGGATGGATCCAGATGGGTCCTATAGACCAGGTCATTCCATGTTGAACACACTCACACACATATAATTCATACATATACATGCCTACATATATTAGTTTGTGCTCCAGAGTGCCAATGTGTTGTTCTCCCTCAAACGTCCCTTTTAGTGGGGCCCAACTGAGTGCACGACAATCAAAATAGGCTTGGCACTAGAAGATTTGGACCTACATGAGGGAAATATGAGATATCAAGCCGATCAAATGATCCTAACCATTAGTTTTAAATGACTATACAACTTGCAATTTTGTTATGATAGAAGCCAACGGTAAATAATGTCTAGGTGGTATCTTTTTTGCCACCACATGGCATCCTCTATGATAAATCCAATCCCCTCACACTTACTAACACCCAATGAATTAGCTTAGCACTCAACCTAATTTGACACTAGGTTGATTCATACATCCCTTATACATTAAGTCCTTGCATTTTTTTTTAAACTAGTGCTCCCCTTTTCAAGCTTGCCATTTTTCATTGTGCCCTGTATGAAGGAGATAATATTTTGTTCCTTTTTTATCTCCTTCATACCAGACAAAGACTCGAGGTGCAATTCTAAAAAATCTCTTTTAATTCGGAAAATCCTATAATTGGCCTATAAATCTAAGAGTGGGGCCTTAACATATAAAATCCAAACCATACAAAATTATAGCCTTCCCATGATTTGGCTTTGGGCCAAATTTTACCCAAAGTTTGGCCCACTGTTAGATTGATCATGTGGAAAAGGAAATACCCTCTAATGTGGGCATTTTAAAGAATTTGTCATACATATATGCATGTATATTGATGCAAAGCCGACAGGCTGTCCCCCACATGTTGGACACAATAAAGTCTAAAAATAATTTCTTGTTTTATTTCCTTAATGAGTTGTAATTAGGATTTTCTTTCTAATTCCAGCAGCGGTCTTTGCTTAGTTTCCTGTTTGGTTAGGCATCTTGGATTGTTGGGTTTGTTTTTCTTTATATATGAGCATTGCAAGACATTAGAGGTAGGGTTGAAATTAATGTCACCCTTTGTGGGTTTTTCACTCTTTTGGTGTTAAATTCCTCTTTTGAGACATTGTTTAGCACGTTTGTCCTTTACAATCCAAATCCTTCCCTATAGACATTGTTTAGCACGTTTGTCCTTTACATGCATATGTGTGTCTCGGAAAATTTTCTGGTGAGAACTGTGCTACGGTTCTCGTGTGCAGTGCAACCTATTCTCTAGGCCACCTGGACCATCTATGATAAAGTTAGCCCCTTCACCCACCCCACCCAACCCCAAACCGAAATTTGACACTCATCCAACCATTACCATTGGATTGAATCCAAAATATATAAAAAAAATTTGATGTTTTTGAAACCATTAAACTTGAGGGCATAGATCAATGGGTTAGGATCATCGATTGATGTTGATATTTTGTATACCTCTAGGCTCTTCAGATCTTTATATTCCCACCTTTCTCATGACTGGCGTGGCCCCAGGTGGGCCCGACAAATGAGTTTGGACTATGCTATTTGCAGACGGTTCTCACCAAAACAAAATTCTGTTCATAGGGAACAAAGGTTTCACTCAGTTCATTTTTTATGTCATTTATTTAACTGAATGTTTATATTTTATACACTTTTTTTTCTACAAGACAGAATCCAGATGGAGTTGTGAAGATTAGAAAGCTACAAAAAACTTTTTTCGAAGTCCCTTGAGGACTCTGGTATCAGCCTAGATGAGGCCCAACTCCGGGACAGACTTAAACATAAGGTAGGAAAGAGTGAATTATTGTCAGCCTCTTGATAACTTCCTGGAAACGTTGGATGATAATCATAAATTACAACTAAATTTCTCCTGTGATGCAGATTAATTCAAGTTCTCGATTTATACTAGGTAACAAGTTTGTTCGACTGGCGCCAAAAAGCAGATCCTGGTTTCCAAATGTCAATAAATCAAATTTCTGGCAGAAAAAACTGGTATTTTCTATTTGATAATAAGCTTGCTCTTTGGTTCTCTTTGCCCAGTAGATGTTCTTATACATCCCCTCTGTGAGCATTCTTCATTTTTGCTATGTTTCGGTATTTTGGATCATTTGGTTCCCCAAGTTCACCTTTGGCTTCATGCATTTTAGGGATGAAAATGGCAATTCTGAAAAAAATGAAATAATTTCCATTTTTAAAATGGAAAAATTCAGTCTGAAACTCAATATATTGGAGTTCTATTTCAATTCCTTTATATTCTATATTCTTTCATTTGATTTACATCGAAAACAGTCTCAAACAATTGCAAGGAATGAAAATTCAAAATTTTTATTTCTCTGATTATTTTAAAAAAAAATTGTTTATTAAAAAATGTTCAAAACAGACTAATATAATTGTGGTACCAATACTGATTACTTCTTCTAAAAGCCTAACACCATGTTGATTACTAAACACAGCATGAATATATTTTTATTTTATTTCAGGAAGCTCAAGAGTAAATGAAGCGTAAAGGGAGATTCTCTTCAAAGGCAAGGATATTTGTATTTTTTTTGTAGTACAAAGAATCACTACCTCTGAAAGAATTCTTATTTTTCGGGAGAAAGGTGTGTTCATTCCCAGTATTTTTATTGCTCATTATCATGGAAGATGTTGGGAGGTCGAAAGTGAAACTTGCCAATGAGACTATTGAAAATCAGGGAAGAAGACCTTGTGAGATCAGGGAACAAGAAATTGAGTTAGCTTTTAATATATACATGGTAGATTTCAAAGTGTAATTAGAGGGGTTGGTTCTTGGTAAGTATGCCATACCAATACATGACAAATGCCTTTTGCTGTTGTGGAACTACAATTCAGCAACTATAGTGCATGCCTCTCCCGATTTCATGTTGGTCCACATTCCAAAACTCCAAACTATCTGTGCCATTATCCAACGCGTATTGTATTTACAACTTTTAGATATTTATGTCAAGCATAGCAGGCTCCATCAGAGATTGTTTGCATGCTTCTGCAACTGTTAAAACTTTCAGAGAATAACAGGTGAATTGGGTTAAATGTTGTAATGCAATTATGAAGAGTGTTAAATCCAACACTGGCCCTGAAACTGATTCATCAAAATTTCATACAGGCCAATACGAAGAGTGTTAAATGTGGAAAATGGTTTGGAGGTTTGGATCTTTGAAAGTTGGGCTCACACATGATTAGGAAGGTGTTTGGATGCATGTAGAATAATATATATATAATTTTGAATATTGATAGATTTTGCAGGCAAATGATACTTTGGCATTTGTTTTGTAGTTTTGCAAATTTAATAGACTTACTTTCAGTATTTGAGAGCTATAGAATATTTCAGCATATTCTAAAGTTATGTGTTTAGCAGATTTATAAATATTTCAAAAGATGCTAAAAGAGAAGCAATGACTTTTTGAAAAAACGAAGTCTATAAAATATTGCTTATTTTGTTAAAAATTAAAGTAACAACAAGTCATGGTATTATTATTTTTTATGATTATTAATATGACAATGGTTTTTTTTTTTTTTTTTTCAACAGTGACCATTGATATCACATAAAACCTGTACGGTATAAGATCTATGTACAAAACAAATGACGGCCCAAAAGGTCACATCACATGCTGACAAGTAGGGTTGCAAATGAGTATTTGATTCAAAGATTATCTTGAAGTTTCCACCCATGAAAAATCCAGTTTGGAACCTATTTTAGGTTCAAATTCATAAACGAGTTTGGGTCCGGAACCCAATTTAGATTTCAATTAATAAACGGCTTTGGTTTTGGTTTCATATGGGTTTCGACCTGCGGACCCAACATACGAATCTTTGTTGTTGTAGCTCAAAATCAAAATCTTTTTGACATTTTAATGTATATCTACTGTTATAAGTTGAATGGTATGCTGTGTTTTAAGGAAAAAAAAAAAATCTGAACCGATTTTGGAATTAGATTCTAGTCTTTTAGGTGGAAGCGGTTCAAAATCGGATCCCGGATTTTCCTATTGGAATTGGGTTTGGAACCAATAAAACTGGTTCCGAGTAAAAAAATAGACCTAGAATTGGAACTATTATTTAGAATTGTATCCGAATTTGGGTTCAATATGGTTCCAACCCGGAATTGCTCTGTTTGCAATCCTATTGACAAGTTTATCAATAGTAAAAAGGCAAAGTTTGGTTGCTGATTCCTTTCTCTACTGAGATGATCCATCTTCACTTTGGCACTTGGCTTTATATGATGAAAGGTAACACCCAATTTCCTTATTAGACCTGCCACTTCTTTCAAATATCAGCAAGACAGGCGAAGCCCATTGGATGACACAAATGGAATAATACCCTTCAAATGCGCTGAAGGTCAAGTCGCCAGACTCATGAAGGCCAATGTTAAGCCCCATCAGAATCTGCTTTATATATCAAGCAATGAGTGTTTCTTGAAGCATACATGTCAAAATTTAGTTTCAAGGCATTCAGAGGAGGAAACGTGCTGGGGATGAGAAAGCTAAAAGGATGTCTTGAAAATGAGGTAGGGTGGAAATCTAAGAAGCCACAAGGAATCTCACTTTATTTGCTAGCAAAGATCGTCGGAGGATTAAGCATCTCATATTTCTTTCCTTCCAAATATTTCAATGAAACCTTCTACATAATCCTTCCTCTTTGAAACCCCACATCCGGCTTGGGAGTGAAAATGTAAATTGGAAGCAAGCTACTATAAGTACCAAACCATTTCAATTTACTCTGATTGGCCTAGGACCGCAGCTTGCTCCCGGAGGTTTAGGTTTCACGGGAAAGAAAGTCAAAATACCCTTTGTAGTTTAGACTCATTCAAACACGGAACCATGAATTTTTGAGGATTTCATGTATATTCTAGAGGATTTAACTGGAAAAATCACTTTATTTGCACGCATTACGCAATCAAACACTTTAGCAAGTAGTGCACCAATTAGAGCAATTGGGCTCAATTTTCAGTTTTTTGTTTTTACCTATTTAGCACATCATCGGCACCGACCTTATTTACACTGCATAAGGTCGGTGTCGACCCTGTCTGCGAATCTTATTAGGGCTCGAAACCCTGTTTCTTCTCATTCTTTTATTTTATCTCCCAGACTGCCGCCAAGATCGACCTTGGACGAGTGCTCCTGCGTGGTTGTTACTGTTGGAAATAGGTGGGCCTCGTGGATAGGATTTCAAAACTTTTGACCCACTTGACTCAGGGATCGAGTACCCATAAGGTCATAAACCATATCCAGGATGCAATTCCTCATACTCATCTATCATGTACAACAATAAAACAAGCAACACCATGCAACAAAATAATCTACAACAGATAGAGAAGTAAACCTTTGGAGCCTGGTTGTGCTCTAATGGAGAAGAATACTTGCTAGTTGAAGAAACCATTTCTTTGTAAGCAACTTAGGATCTCCAAAATCTCTTAGTCTTCCACGCCACATATCAGATCTCTCTTCTCAATAAGACTGGTGGAAACTTCAAGAGAAAAACCCTTCAAGAAACTCAAAGAACTAAAAGAGAACTAGAAGAGATGTGCAACTCTTGCACAAAAGGGTGGGCAAGGCGTGAAATCCAAGAGTGTGTGTCCCAGCCCCTTTGCTTCTCCTTTTATAGCTTTAAGTAACCTCCTTCCCTCCTCTTGTACTAATTGGAATAGAAGTCTTACTTCCACACCAATTAGTAACCTTACTATTACCACTATTAGAAGTCTCATTTCAAATAGAAATTGTAACTTTCTAATTCCTTCATCTTAGAGTTCTAATAGGATTAGTATATTTCCAATAATTTGGGCTAGCATGGGGACCACTAGGGATTCCATGAAAGCTGGCTCCAACTAGGACACCGCGACCCTACATCTCATGTGCAATCCGGGCCCACAGTTAATTGCAAATAACACCACTATATAAATGCAATTGCACTCCAGTTTTAGGAATAAATTACAATGAAGACCCTAAACTTCCCGATTACCACAAGTAGGCCCTCTATAAATATCCATAGATCAATTGGACTAAAATTGTCCCACCAATTTAAATCCATATCTTATTATCATTGAGCCCTAATTAATCACAGTGATCATCAATACAATCCAATTAACTCTTAATCGAGATGAGTGCGCACTTACTAATGACAAATTCATTAATTGACACAAGGAGATAATGTAGATAGATTCCATCTTGACCATTGGATGTTCCCACAGTCCGACTACCACGTACCTAAGACACCGAGGTGTTGACCTACAGTTGGCCTCGCTCATTGGTGATTCAAAGCAAATAAATAGATTGAAACTTGAGTTCATCAATGTCTCAGGATTGAGAGCCTATTACTAGGGAATTATGAGAGCAAACATTAAACTCGAGACAGTATTCTATAAGGTGCTACTCATGGTCCTTCAATACATCCAATGTATCAGCACCGTGATCCAGAATCTTACATTATGATGATCGAGACAAATCACACTATCTCATAGTGATTAAAGTGCTGCAACCTTATCAGATGAGATGCCCAGTCTCATCACCGATTGTGAAGATATTTAAGTATAAGATTTATGATACATATCTCCCGTATGTGGATCTCATCCATACACATATATCACATCTAATAGCCTAATGGGACCCAATTCATCTCATTAACCATTATGTCATATGTATTGGTCATGTGCATAAGTAGTAAAACACCATTCATCTCATGAAAGGAAAGTATGATATTATTGATAAATAAAGAAATTAATCAATTTATTACATCATCTGATGGATTGAGTCCATACAATCTAACAGTTGCCATTTTCGCTTACATTAGACTTCAAACTTCCTCCTCAACTGGATCTCTTTGCTTCCGATTGGTTTTTCCATCATCTATTTTTTCTATCTTGACTGCAGATATATCTATCTCCTTCCATTTTTTAGTCTTTTTCTATGTTTTTGTATTTTCCTTCCTTTTGGTTTTCCTACAATCCTGCATACGATATCGAAGTGCATGGTACATGGGCTTCAACGTCGTTGTAAGATTTATAGATTATTCGTTTGAATGGACTAGGGTTTGTAGGATTCTGAATTTGGAGTTTTCTAAGTTGAGAAGGACGATGGTTTTGGAGCAGTTACCGTCTTTGGTTGTTAGAATGAATTTGTTCTCCTTACTCATTTTTCTTGTTTTGTGAAATGGATTGAGTTGATTTTGGTCCCAAATCTTTAAGATAATAGATTCATTTTATTTTTTGGTGTTCAGTTGGATCTGTAATTAAGTTGAGAAGGACGATGAGATTTCTAAGTTGAGAAGGACGATGGTTTTGGAGCAGTTACCGTCTTTGGTTGTTAGAATGAATTTGTTCTCCTTACTCATTTTTCTTGTTTTGTGAAATGGATTGAGTTGATTTTGGTCCCAAAGCTTTAAGATAATAGATTCATTTTATTTTTTGGTGTTCAGTTGGATCTGTAATTAAATTAAGATTATGATTTGATTAGGTTCCTTTTATTTGATTGGTTTTTTTGTCTGTTGCCAAAACCTGCCTCATTGATGCAGCCAAAATGCATGAGATCCATATGGAAAACATATCTTTGTCAAGTGAGAAAAAACTAGGCCATTTTGTGTTCCAAAAATGGTCACTAGTTTTTTTATGAAACTACATTTTAGTTGAACCACGTCTGAAACTGTTATCAGGGAACCACCATGGGATCAATAATGAAACTCTTTTTAATTAGACAATTTATCAAAGGAATGGTTCATCTATAAAGATAAAGGTTATAAAATAAAAATGTTCGGGTAATTTAACTAGAATGATATTGGTCTCATACTAGACTAGCAAAGAGAAATCCGTGCTGAGCACGGGTAAGCAACCAACTAAATTTGTAATACGAAAATTGTAAAGAGAGTAAAACTTGGAGATGCACCAATTTTTTAGTGCATATTTTTTTATACAATGCTATTAATAAGTAATATTAACAATATTAACAAATGTAGTTGGTTGCAAATAACTGATAATACATCCTATACTTCCTTGCAAAGTCAATAATTCACCCTAGATGAACTTTAACTATTGTGGTGTTAGACAAAACTGTTTATCTCTTACTTCAAGTGGCGTAATCTATCTCTAATATTGGATTGTTATGAAATGTACATTTTTAGTGTTCACTATTCCATATAAGCATGAAATTTTAGTGTTTATTATTTCCGTCTTGTGAACATTTTTTTATGTATGCTTGCTTTCATTACATTCAATGCTATCATGTATAATTTGGATTTACACAGCTGTCTAAAGAGAATACAAGCAATAACGAATTACCCCGTAATGAGGCTAGTACCTCAAATGCACAATCAGCCTAACTTTTTGTGCGAGCAAGAGCATCACATTTCCGTTAGCTATTGAACGTGGTTTGGTATACTCTCTTCCACACAACCACTAATCAATTGATTTCCTTTCGATCTATGGCTAACGTTATTCAAACTGTTATTTTTTGCAGGAGTGGTTATGTTTGAGAGCTTTATCTTAACCTCCCTCTACTGTCGGTCTTGTCTCCTTGCTTACAGTGAACCTCCCTATACATTTATTGTGTTATATGTGTTCTTGGATATTGATCCTAATGTAACTTATAATTGAAGTATGGTTATGTTGTGGATGTTGTCAATTTGTAACTTTAAACTTAGGAGATGTGCAGCCAATTTCAGTAAATGTATATAGGATGTTGATGGATTGATTGAATGTCAGTTGAATGTATAAAATGTTTTTTTTTTTTGGTATTTAAAATGTTGTATTTGAAGCACATAGGGTCCTTTTGATGTAAATGTATTGGTCCCCTTCCTTATGATTTTTTCTTTCTAAATTTATATAGCGTCATCACCAATGCTGTATCACTTATTTTATACTGCTATGGTCATCACCAACCCTGACTAAGAATCTTTTCTAGAGAATGCCTGAAAAAAGTTATAACTTTTGGTCAAAAAAATAAGAAACCTGCGTCGGTGATGACCTTATTTTACACTGCTAAGGTCATCACCGACCCTGACTTAGAATTTTTTTCCAAAAAATGCTCTAAAAAAAGTTACAACTTTTGGTCAAAAAAATAGGAAACCTGCGTCGGTGATGACCTTATTTTACACTGCTAAGGTTCATCACCGACCCTGACTTACAATATTTTTTCGAAATGCCTAAAAAAAGTTACAACTTTTTGTCAAAAAAATAGGAAACTTGCGTCGGTGATGACCTTATTTTACACTGCTAAGGTCATCACCGACCCTCACTTATAATTTTTTTCTGGAAAAATTACAACTTTCAGTGTAAATAAGGTCGGCGCCAATGATGTGCCAAATTGGTAAAAAAAAAAAAAAAAAAAAAGGGCCTAATTGCTCTAATTGGTGCACCACTTGCTTAAAGTGTTTGATTGTGTAACACGTACGGATAAAGTGATTTTTCCAGTTAAATCCTCTATATTTTATATGTTTAAATACTTAAATGTATATATTTATGCGTAATGCCGACCATTCAATCAGATACCCTTCAAGCAGAATCATATAATACAAAAAATGGAAAGCCTAAAAAGCCAAATCTTTGGGGAAAAGATTTTTGGTTTCCAAAGATGTGGTAAATCTATGTTTGACAATTGTAAATTTCTAAGGATTTAGACGAATGAAAATCTTAATTTGTTAGGATTTTCAGATCGGACCACCCCTATAAGATTTGAAAATCCTCACTTAAGTGGATTTGTACACTGAACATTATTTTTCTTAGCTATAAACATCGATACACACTAATATCCATGTGAAATCATCACCTATACAAATCCCCAGTGAGGAATTATTATTCCAGTGGTAGTGAAGAATTATAAAGATCTATGGATTCCTCACCTATTACCAAACATTAGAGAAAAAATTAAGATAAAAGCAGGTCATTTTATGGTGCTAGATATTTTAGTTTTCATTTACAAATGAACATTTGATGCCAGCCAGTTAGTTAGATTGGGGTCACCTAACGTATATTCAAAATGAGTCGATACAAGTTGGACTTCAACACCTATACAACCTTTTAACCAAAATATATGCATATATATATATATATATATATATATATATATAAAACCATGTAAACAACCGAGTTAACCCTAGTCCTTGCCACCCGTTTCAAATTTTTATCCATTAATCTTCAACACAGCTAACTCTAACTCTTTCTAAAGGTTTTTGTTCTGTCGGCCTCTTTGAGAACTTCACTAGTAGAGTAGAGTGGAGTGGAGTAAAGCCTCTATTTTTAAAAACAAAGGGTACTACATCAAAATGACACATTTTTAAAATTTTCTTATTTTTTTAAAAGTAAAAAAACAATCTTTTTCTCCACTAAAAAATAAAAAAAATCCACCAATTCTTACATCAAAAAGTCAAAAAAATTCCCTTACCAAACAATTAAAGGTAAAATATCATCTTTTATTAAAAAATAAAAAATCACCATAACACACTTATATTTTATTATTTTAGTATTTCACTTCATTATATTTTCCAAACCCAAACTCCGGGACCTGGGACCAAACAATTACTTCCGCTTTCAGGTTCCCAATTAAAAAACATCCACCTCAGGGCCCACACATTGTCATGAAAGAAGATACCACTGAAGAGTGGGCCCCACAATTCGACTCATTCGTCGATTAGAATTTCCGGGCTAGCTCACCTTCTTCCTCTAATCATGTTTTCAGACCTTATACACGAAGCAAACTCAGCAAAGCCAAAGCAGAGACTGGAAAAAGTAGCAAAAATTGGGAGAGAGAGAGAGAGAGAGAGAGAGAGAGATGTCCAGTTCCAACGAAGAGAGTCCGGATGATGGACCCAAATTTTTCGGAAGGGAGTGAGGCAGAGGCTGTCAGACCCAACCAAGGTCTCACTCTCATTTGATTTTTCTCTTTTGAACTTCGATTACTTGGTTTTTCCTGTTTGATTGTTGCATTTTGGGGTCTGGGTCGATTTCCTTTTGCAGAAAGTTGCTCAGACGAAGGAGATCTTGTCCAAACAAGCGGTTCAGACGAAAAAGATCTTGTCAAAGCAAGTGGTCAAGATTGCAAAACAAGCCGAAGAACATGAGCGTTTCATCAACAAGGTATACTAGTACAAAAAATAGATTGTTTATATCCTTCCACTTTCTGGGTTCTTGAGTTTTCTAAGATTAACTGATCATTTGAGTGGGTTTCTGTGTCTGAAGCATAATGTATGGGTTCTGTCTTTCTGACTCTGACTGTATTGGTTTCATCCATTTCTTTTGGTTTTACAATTGTGAGGTGATTGTATTTTGAGGGGCTTTACTTGGGTTTTTTTTTGGAAGATCTCTACACAAAAAATGAGTATAATCTATTGTGGGTTTATTCTGAGAGGGAACTTCTCTCCTAGGGCAAGCTCCAAATTGAAAAAAACTGAGGAAACTGTGTAATATTTTCTTTGATCTTATGGGAATAAGTAAAAATTCAGTTAAGGAATGAAATACTGTATCTACTTATTCTATCTTCCTGAACATTAAGGACAATTAGTAGTTGAAATGGTCTTGATAATCTGTGGATTGAGATCTCTAGCATGTCCTGCTCAATTGCATGCACTTCTTCCCCTTCCGACTCGTGATTGATCTCCCCATCTAATAGAAATAATTGTTGTGCTTTACAACTGTCACCCCGACGAGTTTTATCATTACATATAGCTGAGGCTTCTTGTCTCTATGTTTGTCTCTCTTGGCCTGCAACGGTTTCTTAACAAGAGTCATTCTTGACTTACTTGGCAACATGAATACCTGATTGTCAGATTACAGCACAAGCTCTAGACTTTGTCTTCTTGCATACGCTCCTACCGGATTGTAGCCAATAATGTGGTAGGCTAAAAAATCTGGACGTAATTTTCTGTCTTCTCCTTCAAACTCACCATAAAGCATCCAATCAAGGCTTTTTCTGTCAATGCCTTTCAAAGTTACCCTACTGTTCAAACCTCATTTTGTAATCCCGCATAAAACCACTTTGCGCAGCTTGGAAAGTACCTCATTAAAATCTTTATACTCTGTGGGTGGGATGAAAGTGAACACAATGCGCTTGATTAAAATACATACAGTTTGGCATCAATTTTTTTTTCCTTATTTTTTTTTTCTTCTTACCACTGATACCATTATGCCTTGTCTCCCGCTGATGGAACGATGCCAATAACACCATGTCATTGTCCATCGTATTTTGGAATTTAAAAAATTGCTATGCATGATAAATCCAACATTCTGAAGTTTGGAAAGTTGAGGCATGGGCACCTTTCTTGGATGGATGCCCTGACTACTTAAGTTATTCCCTGTGTAGGATCATTACAGCCAGTTTAATTGTCCTGTCCATTTGTATTTGTCCCAACCATGCTTTCGATCACCATACAATCATACTGCATATTCTTGGCTGCTAAGGTTTTTTTTCTTCTCCCATAAGAAACCAGAGTGTTCTATTATTGATGTCATTGGCTTGTTTCCTTTTCAATCTGTAAACATTTTGGACATGTCTGGATGCCTGATAATTTGCAGGCAGAATAGGTATTGGTGTTACACTGAAATAGTTTTACATCCATTCTGGAAGTTACTTGGGCTGGTATGGATACCTGGAAATGCATCATTGCTGATGGCTTTTTGACGCAGTCCCGATTCAACTTAATCCGAATGCTAGGGCCCAAATAACCAATACCAAAAAATATCCCAGCAAACAGAATTGATTGCAGTAGATTAATGAAATTCTAGAATTAAATTAGTGCAAGGAACTATGCAGAAAAACCCAAAAATCTGACCTGTAAAGCCTTCTCAATCACCATGCACCCCATGATACAATGGAGAGAGGAAAAACAAAGCAAAACAGTGCTTTTTTGAATGGTATTCTGAAATTGTACTGTAGCATGAACTGTAATTTCGACCATAACACCTATATATAAGACTTAAAGCCACACAAAACCCTAGGAAAACCCTACTAATTAAACTCCTGCTATGGTTAGAAGTCCTTACAATACTTAATCAAAATCCATAAATATTATTAAAGGAAATAAGGAAAATAGCAGTTTTGTGAGATCCAGTCGTCATTGATATCCTGCATGAGATGGCTTGTGGGGCCATGTGGGCCACTTGATGATGACTCCACAACCCAGATCTGGAAGACCACTTTTGGGCGACACCATTGGAGCTGGACTTCAGAAGATCGGGTCTGGTATGGTCCACCAATCAATCCCCAAAGTTGCTGAGCGTTATGCTCTCTTAAGAGCTTCAGAACTTCTGAAATTTTCAAAACGGACGTTGTATTTTCGGCTTTCAACAAAACAGCCCCTGTTGTCATATTTAATTTAATATCAGGGTTTGTTTCAGGCCCAATTGTGCCTTGAGCCCATATACAAGTGTGGCCATGTCTCGTAGGCTTGATCACAAGCGTCCAATAATGAATCTTCTTAATCCTTGTCAATTCTTAGAAATTGATCCGCATCACTTTTTCAAAAATTTGCACCCTAACAATCATATTTTAAGTTGTATGCTTGAGACACTGGTGGTTGATATTTTTCAGCAATAAGCATAATTTGGGCCATTTAGTTATAAACACCATTTGCACCTTGAAATGCATGGATGTTTGTTTTATCATTTATGTTGATTTAATCCCATTTTGTAAATCTTGTTCAGGTTATTTTTTTCCCCTGAATTAATTACTATCATCTCATAATTTTTTGAGTGATTGTATTGTTTGATTTATGTTCTTTTGCTCCCTTTGAGATTTAGGTGACCCATCTCCTTGGAGTCCTTGGCTTTGGTGGATTTTGCTTCCTTTTGGGATCTAGTAAGTCATTGAGTTGCTTACAACAATTTTTTGCATAATTTTCCTCCTTTGAAATGATGAGTTTTAAGGATATGGTTTATCTTCATTTTTCAGGACCGCAAGATATTCCATATGTATATTGTTTGTTCTACGTGACATTTGTTCCTCTCCGATGGATATACTATCGATATAAGAAATGGCACTATTATCTTCTGGTGAGCTGTGAGCATCATTGAAAACTATGACATTCCATTGCTATTTTTTTTTATTAAAGCTAACAATATTTTTAATAACATAAAATATACAGTACAGTAGTACATTGAACCCAAGGGCAAGTGTTTTCAAAGACCGAAGAAAACCTCAACCTGGTTCTCTGATTGGGGAAGGACAATCAATGCTTTATTTTTAATTTTTCACATGAAGTTTTATGTTTCCAACTATGATTTGAAGTTCTTTGTTTTGAAACATACAAGGGGTCATTTGGTGGTTGGAACTTGGTATCACACTTAGCCAATTCGTTTTCAGTAACCATTGTTTCTATAGCATGGCAAGGACTAAATGCTGGTAATGGGTGGAGCCATTGCCCAGATTCTTCAAAATGGAAAACGTACTTGTATCATGTTGCTTGCCATAATTCATTTTTCTTTTATCTCTGACCTGCTAGCTTAATTCCTTCCTTCTCGCCCTCCGAAAAAAAAAAAAAAAAAAAAAAAAAAAAACACTTGTCCTGTTAAGTTAATCTTTTCAGGTTTAAGAGTTTACTTTTTTTTTTTTTTTTTTTTTGAATGGGTTAAGAGTTTATTTTTTCACTAACAAATTTCTTGGTACTAGACTTGGAAGGCACATAAGTTCCTTCTTTATAAGGCTGGTAACAGACAAGGCTGGCCCACAAGCTGTTGGATGCGGTTTGTCATGGGCTGGGTTTTCCCTATGTTTGGCTTGCAAAATGAATAGGCGAGGCCTAGGGAAAACAATATTTCGGTGTATCCAGGTTCTATCAGCTAAATTTGTGACCTGGTTAATAAATGGATCATTCTGCACCTGACCCCAGGATTAATATAGATAAATGACTTGGAATCAAGCTAACCCTGACTATGCCCCAATCCCTATTGCCTCTCTCTCTCTCTCTCTCCCTCTCTCCCCCCTCTTACAAATGGGGCAGTCTTATTTACAGGACTCTTAGGCTGGTTAGGGTTAGAGTAAGTTTGGCTTTGGTTAGATAGGATTCTTAAGCCGGTTAGGGTTAGATTGGACTTTCCCTTATTTCCATGATATCCCCATTGCTACAATCATTTCTAACTTGAAAGAAGTGGCTCTCTTCTCCTATACTGATTTTAATTCCCAGCCTCCCTGGTATCCTCTCCCTTGTGGAAGTTTGAATCTGAACTTTGTACGATCTATTCTGGATAGTTCAGGTTAGGCTGGTGTGGGTGATTTAATTCGCAATGATGCTGGTCATATCTTCTTGGCTTTTTCCGGGCCTATAAGCAATAACCCTGAGATGTAAATTTTGTGGCCTTGACAATCGGCCTCAACTCGAGTTAAAGCTCTAGAATATATAGGTGGAAGGGGACACCTTTTGTGCCATTTGATGGGTGTCAAGCATAGCTAAATGTCCTTAAGGGTATGTTTGTGCACAATCCGTGGACACTTCCTCTTCTGATGCAGTACAAGTCTGGCCTATAAGCTGGAGCTCCGAAATCCTCTCTACGTGTGGAAATCTCGACCAAAACCGAATGATTCAGTGGATTTCATCTCTGCACCAAATAGCCAATGTAGTTTTCCGGCGCCTTTTCCAGCATGTTTCTGTGGCAACCTCCCTGCACAAACGCGCCCTAAGGGCCTGTTTGGTAATTCACTTGTATAGTGAAGTGAGGGGAATGGTCAAATCAAGAGAAAATAAAAGAAGAGGTAGTCAAATCAAAACATCCTAAATCACAAAAAACACCTCTTCTTTTTACTAAAAAAGTAAAAAAGCTACTCTCTCACGACACTCAATTACGAAAAGCCCTCTTCTTTTTACCAAAATAGTAAAAAATCTTCTCTCTCATGGCACTAAATGAGAAAAGACCATAACTTGGGGAAGATGTGCTTTTTTCTCATTTAGCGCTTTTTGATTTGACCCCATCTTTTGTTCTCTCTTGATTTGACCCTTCACTTTACAACACTATACAAGCAAATCACCTAAACAGTCCCATGGTCAAATCAAAAAGTCCAAAATCTCAAAAAACACCTCTTCTTTTTACCAAAAAATTCAAGAAGCTACTCTCTCATGGTACTGAATGACAAAAATCCCTCCTCTTTACCAAAATAATAAAAAAATTTGCTCTCTCATGGCACTAAATGAGAAAAGATAATAACTTGGGGAAGATGTGTTTTTTTGTCATTTAGCACCTTTTGATTTGACCCCCTCTTTTATTCTCTCTTGACTTGATCCTTCACTTTATTACACTATACAAGTAAATTACCCCAACAATCCCTAAATGTTTGAGAATGTGTGCAGTGAGGTTATAGATCTCACTAATAAGTTTCAAGCTACAACTCTTAGGAGTAGCTCAATTGACCTAGGACCACGGTTTGCTCCTGGTGGTTGAGGGTTCGAAACAGTGCTACCACACTGGGGCCATAGGGGATTTACCCGGTTGCCCCTAGGCCCGTAGGGATTAGTCCAGCCCAAAGGGCTAGGACACCCTCCGTTATAAAAAGAAAAAAGTTACAATCTACCTTTCTCCACATCGACTGTAATTTTAACTTAGAAGTGGCGCACCTTGCAAAGGAGGGAGTTCATCGCCCCAGCCTATTTTTGTTTGTTGATAATACAGTGTAGCTCAATTCTTGTGATAGTCACTATGATTTTCTGTTTTGCTGTTTTGTTATTTTGTGCAGTCCTATGATACAGTATATCTCTAATAGTGTAAATTTTTCTTAACTAATACATAGTGATCTTCTCTCTCTCTCTCTCTGGATTGGACTCTTAAGTCAGTTAGGGTTTATATCTTTTAACCTTTTTACCCTTTGTAATGTAAACAAGGTTATGACCCTCGTTTGAATCCAATAAAAATACTCCTAAATCCAAAATTCCAAAAGAATAAGATTCAAAATTTCCAATGCAAATTCAAATTTTGGTTTTTAGTGGTTTGGCCAAAATTTCAACTTTCTAATGCCAAGGTTTTTCTTTTCCAAAATTTAGAAACCTATAGAGTTTTTTATGTCAAAACATTACTAAAACACAAAAGACTGGTAAAAATATCTCATATCTTGGCTTCTAAACAGGATAGCATTATTTTCCAATTTCTAGTCTAATTCTGCTTCTAAAGAAAGATCAAACTTTCAACTTTCAACCCCCCCACCCACCCCCACCCCCCCTCTTTTTCCTCCTTTTTTGTTTTCTTTCTTTTTAGCCTTTTTTGTTTTCTTTCTTTTTAGATCTTATTTTCACCCTGTTTTGATACTATTTAACCACTTCACTTCTAAGTATATGGTGTTTGGTCATTACAAATTTGATTTATGATGTGATTAGGATTAGGTTAGATTAGAGTATTTTATTATGATTAGGTTGGATTGGAGTTATGATGTGATAAGAATATATTAGATTTGTGATAAGAATATCTTAGATTAGCTATCGTGCTTGTACTCTATAAAATAACCATTGGCTATTCTCAATGGAAAACAAAAAATTTGGCAAAATGCAGTCCCTAAATTTATACATTGTACGAGGATCATAGCCAGCAGTCAGACTGCATGACCATGCTTTCTGGCTTCTACACGTTATTCTTTTGATGCCTTGTCATCTGCTGCAGTTTCCCTCTATCTTCCCCTATATCCTCTATCTGTGACAGCGGCTTATCACTCATCCACCAGCATCATGAGCAAATCCAAGCAGAAATATTAGCTCAACAGCCTAGCCAACAATGTCACCTTCATCCTCTTCGTTTCAAGGAAGCTCCTAAAGCCCATCTCCTCATCTCCCCTTTGTTCTCTCTTAGTGGCTCCTCTCCTATAACAGAAGGGAGAAAGCAAGAGCAAAAGAGGCCTTCTCCTCCGTCTTAGGCTTTGCAAACGTTCTTCTTCATGGTATCCACACCTCTAGCATCTTGCAACAGAGAGCAGCCTCTCATTTTCTCAAGCACTTCCATCGTTGTGACATTCCACAAGTAAAGAAGAAAAGAAGAGCAAGAGGAGTGCAACGGGGTAAGTTGCAAAGAGGGAGAAACCATAAAAGGGAAGAAAGAGGTCCTTTTCTATGCACGTCCTGGAAGGGGATTGAAACCCCCATGCTGCTACAGCATCATCGAGATTATTGCTTATCCGACTCAGGTCTATTTAGATATGTAAGCAGGTTTAGTTTCAGGCCAGAACCATATTAGACCCGGAATCGGAACCATTTTCAAATGACCGTTCCAGTTCTGCATTCGCCTCCAACTCAGAACCTGTTTTGGTGGCTCCAAACCTGATTTTTATAAGAGTACCCGGATCCGATTCTGGAACCGGTTCCAACTAGGGAACTAGGATCCAGTTCCAAAACCAGTTCTGACTTTCCTTTTCATTTCATTTATTTTTTGGTTTTTTTGCTAGAAGTAAGGATATAATAAAACTTATAACAATGCATCAAGTCTACTGCCTTCAAGATTAAACATAAAAATGACCAACTAAAGTGGATTTTGAGCTCCAATTTACACAGCATTAAAGGTTCATATGTTGAGTCCAAGCTATTAGAATTGAAGCCCAGGAGATACCACAAAGAGATTCCTTCCGTTATCTTGGCTCTATGATTAGTAAAGATGGGGAGATTGATGAAGATGTTGAGCATAGGAGAAAAGTGGGATGGTTGAAGTGGAGACTTACTTCTAAAGTGCTTTGTAACCGATGAATTCCGACAAGATTGAAGGGAAAAAATTATAGGACAATGATTAGACCAGCTATGACCTATGGAGCAGAATGTTTACCAATCAAGAAGCAACATATGCACATAATGGATGTAGGAGAGACGAGAATGTTGAGGTGGATGTGTGGTAAAATTAGGAAAAAGAAAATTAGAAATGAGTGATTTCGAGTGCATTTAGGGGTAGGCTCCATAGGGGATAAAATTAGAGAAATCCATTTGAGATAGTTTGAGCATGTCCAACGCAGGTCGGCAACGACACCGGTAAGGAAAAGTTTGACTATGTAGGTTGATGGTCCACCAAGGGTGATGGGGACATCATGCCTAATTCCCCCACTCTACACAAAATCTATCAAAGGAGGAAGCGTAGGGTGGCAGATCAGGCTATGACATGGATGGATGACACATATCTTAACTTTGAGCGCCGAGATTTTGTGAATCCACTATTGGATTACCATCTTGATGACATCCAACGGTTGGATCTCGTCGGATCTAGCTTTTGATGAATGGAAGGCCCCATGTGTGCAATCATATTGAAGGCCCCATACCGGAAAGTGCCACATGGGAGGAAATAAAAGTTCATGAAGTCAAGATGGGCCCAATGGAATTTTAAAATAAATAAGACAAGGGCCCATGTTTTAAGAGAATTAATAAAGAGGGGTCCACAACTTAAGTGAAACCCCTTGGGATGCGTGCACAGACCCATGCGCACGGCATTCCAAGTCATTGTCGACATGTTTTTGTTTTTTTTAGTTTATTTTATTTTGAGGTTATGATGATGTCATCTTTTAGGGTTATATTTTAAAAAGACTTTATTTTGTCTACTTGCTCATGCCATCTTATGTGATTAAAACTTTGAGAATGAAAGAATGTAGTTTTCCTCTTCTTCTTTGTGAGTCTCTTGAGTTTTACCTTGCTCAAAGGACGTAACCCCTCCGGATCGGAGTTTGGTGAGAGCCCAAAAAAAGGTATCCTCTTCTCTTTCTCTATTTCTTTTCCTATGAGCAATCTTCCTGCACAAACCATAGGTTTCCATATTCTTGATCTACATCATCTCCTCTGGAGATAAAACCTCAAACCATCAAATCTGCAACCCTTGCCAACAGATCTCTTCACATGGTCTTCCCGTAGCCCATCCCACCTAACCATTGCCCAGATCCTCGCGAAGGAACATGAGATCTACACAAGTGGCCATTCCCTAAGCACTAGGAAGTTCTATCTTCCATTGGGATCCTACCTTCACTTGAAAAGGATTTTACTCCATTACTGGAAATCTGTCTTGGATTAACCATTGATTTTCCCATCTGATTGCAATGTTAAAAAATGTGGATGGTGAATTTATTTTCAGCATTAATTTTAATTCCAAATCTGATCTCATCACACCATATTAGGTTAGAGTCATATTGTCTTGCATCAAAGGGGAACGGCTAGGTCGAAGAGGATGTGGATGGAGGTAATAAAAATAGATCTGAAGAAGTGCAACTTATCTGAGGATTTGGCTCGAGATATATTGGAATGGAGAAACAAAATTCATGTAGCCAAACCCACCAGAGTTGGGACGAGGCTTGGATGATGGTGATGATGTTGGGTCACGGCTCCACGGGTCGGAACGTATATGGATTAGGAACCATACCCATTTATAAATTGGAACCTAAATTGGGTTTTGGACCGGACCCATTTATGAATCTTTACGAGACAGACCCTCTAGATAATCAGAGAATCAGATATCCGTTTACATCCCTAGGTCCATTGACCCGAGCCAACACTTAGCGTCTGACCTATCATGTAGGATAGATCCATTATGTATGGGTTGGCTAGTCGTTTGGGCCAAGTCCATGGGCCCAACAGTTACGATTGCGTGATTAGGAGATTGAAATAATTGGGAATCTTTAAATTAGTTTGATTTGAATGAATTTCAACATGATTTTAGCAGATTAATTAGTAAGTAGGTTTTATTTGATTTAAAAGTAGATTTTGGTTGGAATTGTTTCTAAATTAGGATTAGGACTCTAAAGTCTATATGAAGGTTGTAATCCCTCCTTAGTGATCAGTTGGTTGATTAATAAAAAAAAACTCTCCTTGAATTTTCTCTCGGTTGTTTATCTTTGGTGTGAGACCAAGACTGGTTCTGGTGTGAAAGCTTTGACATGTGATCTATCCCTCAGCTTTAGCTTGGAGAGTAGCTTCTGGCTACTCTTCCCCTACTCGCTTCGTATCAATTGGTATCAGAGCAAAGATCCGTCGCTCCGATCACCGATTGAGGTAACTTGTGCATGTGATGATCCTTTTTCTGAAATTCTTTTCGATTGATCTCATCATCATCATATTCATCTTCATCCTAATTAGACCTATGATGTACGCATACTTCAAAATGGGGCAATGTATCATGTCGGATTGTATGTGATGCTTCGCTTTTTCTGTGTAAAACCCATGTCCTTGCCATGTCCATGGAGTGTCCCTGTCATATCCATATCGTATCTGGGCATCATAGCATCCAACCCATAACCACAACCCTATCAGGTCATCACCCATCCCACCTCAGATCAACCAACCTGACCCTATTCACCATCCCTATCTCCAGCCAAACCCATCTTCCACCGAACCCCATGATCCCCAAAATTTGAAGCCACATCCCATCCCAATCGAACCTGTGAATACCAATTCCTTGATCCCATTTCAAACTCCTTCAATCCTGAACCCAAATCCAGCCCAACTGAACCTATTTAGACCATTCTAACCCCCCCAAACCCCCAAATATTCCAAAGACCTAAACCCATATCCATAAATTCCCCAAAAATCCCTACAAGCCCTCGAAACTCCAAATCCCCAAAGTCCCTTTTGTTCTCAAAACCCTAAAGCTAACCCCTTGCCTCAAAACACCTTCAAACCCTAAACTCAAAACCCTAATCCACCTCCAAAAATCCTAATCCCAAACACACCATTGACCCCAAGACCCCATCCCTTAAATCTCATTCACCTAAAATCCTAAGAACCCAAAACCCTCTTGATCGAACCCAAAATCCCCCTCCCAGACCCATTAAAAAAAAGGAAAAAAGGGACAAAACAGAAGCGAGAGAAGGAGAAGAAACAAAGAAGAAAAGACATTGATAAGTGGTGCATACCTAGCATTAGCCGTCGAGCCTTCCTGCCAAGCCCTTCACCATCATCCTTCTCTCTCTCCCAATAACAATCAAGGTGAGAGACGCTTCCCTTTTCGAACAATGTTGTAGCTAAAGGTTGTAGTCCCCTCCTTTTTCTTTCTTTCCTGCATGAAGCATGGGACAAGAACAAAAAGAAGATTTTTCCTCTCTTCACACGTGCCCCTCTGACACGTGTTGTGCTGAGCCCAACCATATTGAGCCTGAGTTCAGATTTATATAGCAGGTCAATCATTCTTTCAAGAGCACTATATTTTTTGTTTTTCTTTTATCCAAGCCAATATGAAAATCTTTGGATTCTCTAATGAACTTCAAAGAAATTTTATGAGCATAACTATGGAGATTGGTATTTTGAGAATGTAGTCTGCTTTGAGCAATTCCTTAGTTTGGAGCAACACGACTTTCCAGTTGATGTATATACCCATCAATTTCAAGAGCTTCAATATTTATGTGAATTCATGCTTTGGTCCATTGTATAAGAGGTTTGATACCAAACATATTGGAGAATATGAATTCCTACAAAACGATTCAAGCATATAGAGAAGCAGTTCGTGCTGAACACATGCTTAGATGGTCTCGCATGTGACAATCTAACTCTCAAGAAGAAACAAAAGTTCTGACTGCATTGACAAAGGTGGAACCCATGGCAAAGGATAACAAGACTGACATTGAGAAGCAAGAACAAGAAACAGAAGATTCATGACAACCTCGGATAAAGTAGCATGTAAAACTCATGAAGAAGATCATACTTTGGAAGAATTAGAAGATAAAGGGACTAAAAATGCCAATCAAAAGATGATAGAGGCAGAGGAAGAACAAACAAAAGCAAACAACGAAGATGTAGATCTAATGGGAAATAAGCCAAATCATCAAATAGATCTAACGGTAGTTACAAAAGCGCCCCGGAGAACATCAGAAGACAATTACATCGTTCAATTGGTTTCGAAAGAAGATCAAGTCGTTAAGGTGCCCCACATTGATTTCGTCTTCAGGGATCTACCATTGATATTAGAAGATAGCGTGCAGATGGTACAAATTCAAGAAGTGAAGCATCAATGCGTCCGAGCGCGCATCTAATAAAAATCTGAACATCAAAAGAAGTAATGCCTATAGTTACTTGGAATAAATTATTGAGTGAAGTCTGAGTCATGCGAAGCATATGAAGGTTAACACAAACATCAAAGATTTGTGCGTTGGACTTTCGACCTAAAAGGACATCTATAGAACTCGAGGTCGAGTTCTCTTCAAGGAGAATTGATGCAGGATGGACCCATGATCCATGGGTCAACCAGCCCTTTGGGCCTTGCCCATTGGCCCAATGGTACAACTACTTGATTAGGAGTTTGAAAAAAGTGCGAATCTTACTGTGCTACCACATCGGGGCCACAAGGGATTTACCCGGCTCCCCCTGGGCCCGTAGGGATTAGTCCGGCCCAAAGGATTGGGAGTACACCCTCCGTTATAAAAAAAAAAAACAAATGGGAATCTTTAAATTAGTTTGATTTGGATTAAATTTCAACATGATTTTAGGAGATTATTTAGTTAGTGAATTTTATTTGATTCAGAAGTATATTTTGATTGGAATTGTTTCCAACTTAGGATTAGAACTCTACAGTATATATAAAGGTTGAAATCCCTCGTTTGGGATCAGTCGATTGTTTAATAAAAAAATTTCTCCTTGAGTTTTCTCTCGATTGTCTTTGGCATGAGACCAAGACTGCCTAGGGTGTAAAGCATAGACATGTGATCTATCCTTAAGCTTTGGCTTGGAGAGTAGCTTCTCCCTACTCTTCCCATACTTGCTCTGCATCACTTAGGCCAAGATCTGAACCATTTAAGGGTTCCACATCATCAAGTAGAGGAGCACCATATCAATGACACTACCATGTCAAAAAAGTCAGATCTTGACTTCAACCAGAATCAATGATCAATATTGTTTTCAGGTTTCTTAACACTCCCGAACTTCGATTGGCGATCGGTTTTAGCTTGCACGCTCATGAAGATGAGATATATGCATTTGAAAGGACAACTAGGACAATCCAATTTCAAAGGGTTCTCTTTAGAACCATTTACACATTCATCAAAGTCTGTCGGTCTCGCCCCTTTTGTAAAGCCGCATGATCCTTATGTTTCTAGAAGAGATTGATAGATTGATCTAGTGGGCCATTGGCTTTGTGGAATGCGTCTATGACTACCACCAGCAAAGCACAATGGGTATTTTCGTAAAGACATCGACAGAGATCAAAAGGGTTATATTTAATATGAACAATCACACACTCCTAATCATGCGGCTATAGATGGAGAGGCATCGAATCGGTTCCAAGTTTGACTACAATATCTGCTGCAACCACATGTTTGAACCATGATAGAGCACCTAGCATTAAGAATCATCTTCAATGTATTGCTTTCTTGGGATGCAAATGCAATCACATAAGGTTGCATGTTTGCTCATTCTAACCAAAATATTGTTCAAGATGTAGGAATACTGTAATACCATGGTTTTAAAAATCATCTCCCAACTTGACTTGGACTTAGCAACTGCCTAGTTGAGTCACTCTAAAATGAGATTTTTTTATAAGATTTGGCAGGGTCCTACCCAAACATTAAGCTATAGCTTTTCAAGTCTTTTTCAGACTTATGAATAGTCAATTCCATGCAGTTAAGAGTTATATTTTAATATGAACTGCTTTGGGAAGCTTTGAGTTGCTATTGCACTTATAAAAAGGGATATGTGCACACCAGTGAAAGTATGTGGTGATGGGGCATACTGTAGATGGAGATGATAGCAAGCATCCCTTTGTCAACAGGATTTGAATTTAGACCATTGACTTAATATCTTTATTATCATCCTTTTATTTGGGAGACACAAAATGGATGTGTAAGATTGATTGGTGTACATGTTCGACTAAATGCTACTGCTTTTGGTTTCATGATCATGATAAGTTGATTAAGTTGTGGCCTTTCGAGTAGATTCAAGTAGAATCCAACCCACAATAGTCCAGCTTGGATGCACTAAACCCAAATAAACCCTTGACTGAACTCAAATTAACTTGCATACAATAACCTTGGGAGCCTGTAACTACTTGAGTTCAGAATAATTATAACTAAAAGACAATGAGTCTTAATCTTAAATTTCTAAAATTTTAGAAAACTAGTTTTTTGTAAAAATTTTTTTTTTTTTTTTTTTTTTTTTTTTTTTTTAAGATTTCTCATGTTTCTTAGTTGTTTTGCTGCTCTATTCAGTCTGACTGGGCAGAGTCCCATGCAACAAGACTGAGTCAGCTAGACTTAAAGGCCCCCCCCCCCCCCTCCCCCCCACAACCCACCCACCAAAACACACACACACACAACAGAAAAAAAAAGAGCCATGTTAGAGTCCAATGGAGACCTTATGTCAATGTTCCATTATTCAAGCAATTTAGCTGCTATCCCCCGCCCCCAACAATAAAGTATAGAAGGAAAAAGGTAAAAAGTTGAGTTGAACTCAGCTTATTTCTTATTAGCTGAACCTGTTGGTTTGTTGTCAAAATGCATCATTGTCTCAGAAAGTCATATGAATTTGCATTTGGAAATTCATACTTCTGTAAGAACGTATATGGGTAATTAGGTAAATGACCGAGGTCAATATCGCCCTTGTTTCTTAGATATTATCGTTTCCTTCTTTCAATTATAGATTTCGTAATAATTCCCAAGGCCTTGTTAACTAAGTAACGCTTCTGCTGATATATTTAACCAATTTGGGGTAGCATGAATATCTTTCATATGGATGGGTGAAAACAATATTTGTCCATTTGGGGCAGTACCGTAACTGAACTCATATTAGGGAAGGGAGAATAATGTACAGAATTCTGCTGATTGCCCTATCAACCTTGTTAATGATTTCATGTGAAAAGGGAGACGTGACCACATGAATGCTCTTTAGATTTTCTCATCATCCCCATGCATGGCATAACAGTAACTATTCCTGCGAAAGCATTCAAATTCCGGATTTCTCTATCACCAAATGTTTATCTTAAACATGAAAGCTTTTCTTCTCAAGTCTATTTGTTTCTTTTGCAAGATTTCAGTTAAAAGTAAAAAGTATAATCTATAAATTATAACATCAGATGTTGTTTCTATACTAATTTGAATATGAGATTTGTGAAACCAAACTTGAATCACTACTGTGTGGTTGCGCCAGGATGGACTGTACTGGTCTGAGTCCTAGGATCTTTGTAACAAGAAAGTGTAAAGAAAGCAGATGAGGCTAAATATGGTTATTATCGAAAATATTCTTCTCCTATGATAACTACATTGTTTTGTCAGAACTTATTTTCTTCTCCATTGTTCGATGGTATGGTACAGTATTGCTTTGGTGCAGTTTCATCCACTCTGGTCTAATAATTCTTGGGGTTTTACAGGATTTTTGCTACTATGCCAATACAATTTTCATATTCATGCTTCTCTTTTATCCAAGAAATGAAAAGCTTTTCCTGGTTTGCTTTTCATTTGCAGAAGTAAGCACACTGTTTATTCATTTCTGCGTATTTATGATTGAGTTTGCAGTTGATTTCTCCCATCTGACTTTTGGATTGATGCAGGGACCACTGGCCTGGGCACTGATTGTTTGGCGCTGTAGCCTGGTTTTCAGCTCTGTCGACAAAATCGTGTCTCTCTTGATACATCTTTTACCAGGTGAGAGTGATTGTCCTCTTTGCAATGCCTGCAGTAGTACGATCGAATATCAGCAAATCTATTCCTGTTTATTTTTCTGTTTGATGGCCTTCTTTAGGAAATAACTCTGAATTTTTGTTAGCCGTTTCCCATTTAAATTCTGGGATGCTTGCACGACTAATTTTGATTATATTTTAACATCATCTTCATTTGTTTTAGAAACTATGCCAAAGGTCAAACAGAAGATTTGCCGATCTAAGTATTTTCCAGTTTACCTGCCTGCTTGAACTGGCTGGTCTGTGTTGTTACTAAATTTGTGAAAAAAGTTCCGGAATAATGATGGCATCGGCACCATGCATGATCCCGCTCTCTCCAGTTTATGTATCGAGAAGCAACCTAACCATGAATCTGTGACCTGTTTTCACAATCCATTATCCCTCCTCCTCAAGCCGAAGGTTTTTTCCCTCTCGAGTTGAGCCTAGTCTCACCTTAAGAGCTTAGAACCTTAAAAAATATTGAGATATTGATAAAAGTCTAAAGAAGGTGCAGGAATAAGGTCCTTAATTATGGTTGAATCTTAGGATCCAGGCATGAATCTTACGATTTGATACATGCTTGATTGAATCTCATGATTTGTCTGGGTGTGAACAACCATCACCAAGTGGTTACTATGAATATTTTTTTTCCTGGTGTTTCTATTTTTATGAGGTTATCTAGTAATTAGCGAAACTTAAAAAATTGTGGGATTTTGTAAAGGTTTTAAAGATAGTAAGGAATAGGCATGTGACTAAAGTATTTGATTTTACGTATGTGTTTCGTTCTAGATTCCTTTTTTACTTTTTTTCTTTCAATTTTTCTTCAGTAACACTTCTTTAACTTCATAAGACACATCCTCACCATGTAACACTAATGATTTAGATTTTATTTTTATTTTTTGATTTAAGGATACAAAAACTTGCCTATTATGCTAGTGACATTGTTATATTAAACATATTAAATTATTCATACATATATGATTTTTTATATATTAATAGATGTCATTGATGTTCTTTATAAGATTGTATTGTAGTCTTAATTGTGACCATATTAATGCTGCTATGAACAAAAAATGTATGGATTAGTTAAGAAAGAGGGTTTTACGAGAAAAATCCCCTTAGATGGCCTGTGCACGAAAATGACCTCATAGTTTCTACTGCACAAAAAAGGCCCTCCCTCCAATTTTTACCTACTTTTTTACCTTCTATGCTGAGCGATGCTGTTGCTCGTTTCAATTGAGGAGCGATGATATCATCGCTCGTGTCATCTCTTCTCCTTCCTCTTTCTCCATCACCCCACAATGGGATGATATTCGGAATGTGCTAGACCTAAATTCCGAGCCCGGGGGGCTCGATCATGGCCTAAATATTAGGAATGAGAACTGAACAGGCCAGAATTGGGCAAGCTTCTGCCTAGTCCATCAACATCCTACTTAGGGCCTTATATCAAGGAGATGAAGAGTGAACTGTCATGGGCAGATATAGAAAGGGACATCACATTCTCAGGATTCAATATCATGACCTAATAAAGGGAAGAGGTTTCGATGGCCTCTCAAAGATCACCATAATTGATCCTTCACTCTTATAGCCCATGCTTTGATAAATTCCCGTTTTCCAAGGAATTAACCATGAATTTTCCACATGGGTTCTTCGGTGGTCACGTGAACATCAAAACCATGATTTTTTAAAATTTTGCATTCATGCTTCAGATGGCCTTTTCTCTTTCCGAGGATCATTCATCCTTCATTCATCTTTAGTTTTCAACTTTTTTTTTTGGCATGGCTTGTTGTTTAGATAAGATCTCTACTATAAGTTGTCGACCAAACAGCTTAGAGTTCTTGAGTAGCAAGTTTCTTGTCGTTGAGTCCACTGCATGGCCTTGTCCTGTCATCCATTGCAGCAAATGAAAAAGCAGCTGGTTGGGATGGAGGTGTTGAGGATGAGGTAGGTGTTGTGGGTGGTGGGTTGGGCGAGAAATGGAGTGTGGGAGATGGAGAAAGAGGAAGGAGAAGAGGAAGAAGAAGACACGCTCGGTGCAAAAGGTAAAAAAGAATGTGAAAATTGGCGGGATGACGTTTTTTGTGCAGTAGAAACTATGAGGTGTTTTTTTGTGGACAGCCCATTTAAAGGGTTTTTTCCCCGTAAAATCCTCACATTTTATTTCTTAAATTTTTAGTTTTTCTATTTTTTACATAATAATAATAAATCCTATGATTCATGCTTTGTGATATGATTTCGATTTTCAGAATGTTGCCTATGGCTACAAATATTGATTTTTAAGATGCACCATGTCTTAGTCAGTATGAACAGATTTTTCAGTCAATGAAATGAGCAGTGCATGTGATCATTGAATGTTTAGATCTTCCACAAAATACGGTTTTAATCTTTCTAAATCAGTGAAAAAGACGTACAAAAGCCTCTTAGAGCTTCTTCCAACAAGAAAATAGGGAGAAATGATGTGTTCAAGTCCTTTTTTATAGGAACCGGTGGAAAGGAGACTCGGGTTGTTGACTTTACTCCACAGGTACCAAGTCCATCCAAGTGGACTCAAAATCCTGTATTTTAAAACCATGGCTGAAGATATATGATCCATCTATTTTCACATGGGGCCCATGCAATATCCAAGTAGGTTTCATCATGACACAGTAGGTCCTATTCTTTCAACTAATGGGTGCTCAAAGGCTAGCTTCGCCTTTCCATTTTTGCAGCCAAGAGCCATGCAGCTGTGCTTCATTGTGTCATTTGAGAAGGTTTTGAAGGATCGTTTTCTTGGGACTTGATGTTTCTAATAGGATCTGTGGAACCAATTGGAGAGGGGGGAAACCAAGAAGAAGAAAACATTTGTGGTCTTGAGGCAAGGAGGGTGGTACTTTGATAGACATACACACAGTGTCTGATGAGGCCAGTTAGAAATCTGGTGTCTTGTTGTCTAAAGGGATCAAAATTCAGTTACTCCATGTAAGGCATTGAAATCCGAAAAATTAGAAAAATGATGGCAGATATTGGAGCCTAGATGGAATGCGTATGTGTTAACACATTCAGATATGGATGTGTTTCCTCTTTAAAGAATACAAATGCTTGCTCTCCTCCCAAACACTCCTCTGTGTGTGGCTTAAAATCGCAATATCAGCCAACCCCAAAAATTGATACAGTATTGGTATCGGCAGCCTGTTGCAGTCGTTGCGGCGTGAATTTTTTTTTTACCCCAAGAAATTTTGAAGATTTTTTCAAAAAATCCAAAATATTGTAAAATGCTAGAAAACGATATTTCTTTTCATTAGTAAAAACTATAAATCAAAATATCTGCCCCTCTAAGTCAACATCCGACATTGCCGTCTTATCTGAAATTTTACATTTTCATTTACAGTTAAATAAATTTACTTGTATATACTAAAATAATTTGAAATATCACAAATTTTATGAGATGCAATCATATTTATAACTTAACGATTAAAGCTTATTATTTAATAGATATATGCCAAACTAAGAAGCCACATGCATTTTAAACATACTTCGAACAAATTTCAGTAACTATTTTGAAAATATCTATAAGATTTCAACAAAAACCCCAATTAGTAGATCTAGCTTCAAAATGTGTAAATAAAAGAGAATGAAATGTAGACACAACTAAAAGAGCATGCAATCCTCATTTCTAAATAAATCTTTAGAAGATATTGCCAAAAAAAAAAAAAAAAAAAAAAAACTCATAATACTCACCTTTGTACAGTTGTATATGATTTTCCCGAATGAAACTAATACTTTTTGATGGCTTTAAAGTTAAATAGGTGTTGGGAAAGAAAAAGGGGAAATGAAAAAAAGGGGTTTTAAATAATATATCTGTCAAGACCGATATTTTGATATATCGGCCAATAAATTCTGATATTTTTTTTTTTTTTTTTTTTTTGCCAAGATGAGACCGCGGCAGATTCGGCGGATACGAACCAATATTGGCCAATAATTTAAACCATGCTCGTGTGTCAGCTTCATTTTGGACTTTTTTTTTTTTTAATCTGTTAAGCTCTATGCATTTCCTTTTTATTCCATTTGATCTTAGTTTTCACGATTTACTAAAATGTGATTTGTTGTAGGGATAGTTTTCTTTACTATTCGGTGGTGGGATCCAGCAACCTCTGCAGACATGCATCCAGAGGGGAAAGCAAGTGGCAGAACTCAATGGCCTTATGTAGAAGATACATCTTACCTGTGGATGTGGTTGTTTGCTGTCCCGTTGGCTGCGTACACTCTATGGCAGCTTCTTTATTTCCTCATCGTTAATGTTCTACGCAGACAAAGGCTGTTGAGGGATCCTGAAGTCATGACCTCTTACAGGTTTCTCTCTCCCCCTCTGCCAACTAGTCATAAGCTGTAGAAACTGCCCATGTTCATTGGTTTTGTGGGTTCTCAACTGAAATGGCTGGTGGGCACCATCCAGCCAATGGGCCTTCCCATCTACCAAATAAGGACCCCACCTCATTTTAATGCAATTTTATGGTGGTTTGTAACAGGGAATTGTCAAAGAAAGCACAAAAGGCAAGTAACATCTGGTGGCGTTTGAGTGGATTGCTTGGGGACCAGAACCGCATGGTCATGTATATCTTGCTCCAAGCTGCCTTCACCGTCGCAACCATGGCACTCACCGTTCCCATCTTTATGTCATACAAGATGCATGTCATTTTCCAAATACTCAAGGTCTCTGCATCTATATGGAATGGTGGAAGCTTCCTTCTTGAGGTGATACCTAGGCAGGTGGTTCAAAAGGAGAAGAGGAAACTTGAGATGAAGCCCATCTCTGTGCAGCCAGACCAGTCCGCTGAGGACACTGCTTTAACAAACAGCTGCAACACAATGGAGGTCGAATTCGAGATGAAGTCTTTACCTGTGCAGGCAGACAAGTCCACAGTGGATTCTCTGACCAACAACTGCGACTCTGCTACGGTCAATTAGACTGAACCATAATGTACATTTTATACGAAATCCAAAGCAATGCAAAATATTCTGTAGTTTGGTGTGCCATTGAGTCAAACCGTTTGTACAGTTTTTACACATGGGTTTCACCTTTGTTGCCCTGGCTCATTGCTGCTTTGGATGACAAAATGGATGGTGATACTTGCATCATGAGTTCACATTTGTTGCCCTGGTTGATCACTGCTTTCAATGACATGATGAATGGTGAAACTTGCATTTGGTCACGAGTTATGATGATATTATGTGCATGTCAAAGCAGCACACCAGTTCTGCAACAATGTATCTATCCATTTAATCTCTTGATTGCAACAGTTTTGTGGTGATTTTAGGCATTTGGAGAGAAGTTTCTTTCTATGTTTAAGAATTATAGAACAGAATTAAAGACATAGGACCCTTTTACATGATCCTGAAGACTTCTATTTGTTTCCTTAATTATGATTTCACTGCAGCTACCAGTACCACTAAATACTAATTCATAAGCATACTCCAGAATGTTGTCTGCCCTGACATGGAAGAAAATGTGCTGCATTTCAGTGAAATTAATTAAGCAAATCATTCTAGATACCTTTTTGTTTCCCCATTTTCTCTTTTTAACTAGGGTTTGCTTTGCTTTCCTTATATTTTGCACCCTGTCCAAGTAAACCATGGCATATAGGTTTGGAACATCACCATCTCATTGGAAGATTCTACTTATTTCCCGTTTCTATGTGCATTCTTCTGATGAAGACACTGTTCTTTCCTCTTTCCTGATGGAAAATATTTTTCAGAACGTGTTCATTTCCATGAATTTAGGCATTTCAACAGTAAAATGCTTCAGTCTATTTTACTAGTAAAGCCTGGTTTAATGTAGGCCATTCAGGGTAGCCTTATTTCATTATGGGACTGTGGGGCCCTGCAATTATGCAATCAATCCCATAATCTCTGCCCTTGGCTAATTGGGTGATCGTGCACGAATGGCATTTATGTAATATTTCCTGAATGGTGGTCAGAATGCTCAACTTGCATCTTGCCATGGTTGAGGAGAGATTTTCAGAGATGAAAATAATAATACATATACCTGTTTCCCAATTATATAAAGATTTTGGCACCAATTGACACCGATATGTGGGTGGAAATGGGTTGGGTTGAATGAGTTTGGGTCAGGTCGAGCAACTCAGGTAACATGTATAGGCTTAATACTAACCCAGGACATCTGTTGATCAGGTTGAAATGATCGACCCAAACCAAATCTGGAAGAAGGCTTGGCTCGGCAGGAACCCGGGCCCGTTGTTTCATGTAATTGACTACTGGTAGTGCCTTTTAGCACATAGATGTCATATTGGCGAAAGATGAGTAGTTGGTTGGTGTCTTAAAAACTGGGTCAACCTTGGGTCCTTT
This sequence comes from Camphora micrantha, assembly GCA_003546025.1. Taxonomy (NCBI): domain Eukaryota; kingdom Viridiplantae; phylum Streptophyta; class Magnoliopsida; order Laurales; family Lauraceae; genus Camphora; species Camphora micrantha. The sequence goes on from QPKB01000010.1 coordinate 14,444,058, forward strand.
AACACCAAATTCTTTCATGGGATGGCATCGGCTAGGCTGAGGAGGAACATAATTAATTCTTTGATGGTCGGAGACTCAAGATTGGAGGATCGGGAGGACATCATTAATCACATTAACGACTTCTTCACATTGTATGCAAAGGAGGAGTGGGTAGGCCTTCTTTAGGTAACCTCGCTTTTGCAACTTATAGTGGGGAATGCGTTGCTTGGTTAGAAATAATGACAGATCTAGGATTTTCATTTGGGTAGTGCAGGTAATGGTCACGTTAAGAAGTTAGATATTGAAGTAAATTTTCTTAAGGTGCTATTTAAGACATTTCTAGAATCTCGCGGGTGCGGTCGCACCCGCATTGTAACATGTAGGTCCGCTAGTGGTTGGAAAGAGAGTTTGATGAAGATGAAGTGCGGGCAGCCCTTTTTGCTCTTCTTCGGGGATAGAGCTCCGATTTCGGATGGGTTTCCAATCGCATTCTTTTTGCGCTTCTTGGACGTTACAAGGGCTAATAAGTTTCCTAATAGTTTTGGTGCTTCCTTCATTGTCGTGGAAGGATGGAGCATATTGCTTGAAAGATTTTAGTCCGATTAGTTTAATTGGCAGCATCTATAAAATCTTGTCTTAGGTTTTGGCAGGGAGATTGCAAAAGGGGATGCCCCCCATCATTTCCCAGTCTAGAAAGGTCTTTGTGCATGGTAGGCAAACTTTGGATTGGGTTGTCATTGCTAATGAGTGCCTTCGTACCCGACATAAGGATAAACAACCAGGTGTCAGGTGCAAGCTAGACATGGAAAAGGCCTACAGTAGAGTTGACTGGGGATTCCTCCTTTATGTGAAGTGTAGATTGGGTTTTGGACCCAAGTGGTGCGGTTGGATTTTGTAATGTGTTTCTTCTGTAAGATTCTCCATTCTGATCTAGTTCTCCGAAAGGTTTTTTCCCTTTTCTTAGAGGCCTCCGTCAAGGCAATCCTCTCTCTCCTTTCCTTTTTGCCATAGTTGGGGAGGCCCTCAGTTGTATGATTTTCTGCAATGGTGGAGGCTAATCTGGTTAGCAATTTCAAGCCGGCACCCATAGGCCCTATTGTATTCCATCTTCAATATGCAGAAGACACCTTGATCTTCTGCACTGCGAAGGAAGATTAAGTAAAGAACGTTATAGCCATCCTCATGTGTTTAGAAGTAGTCTTGGGTCTTAAAGTGAATTTCTTAAAGAGTGAAATAGCCGGTATCTTTGTGGTTGGGCAGATGCTACAGGATCTTGTGATTATTATGGGTTCTAAGGTTCTCTCTCTCACGACTTCTTGCCTCGGACTGCCTTTGTGCGTTGGCGGTGTTCTTTTGACAGCATGGAATCCAGTCATGGAAAGGGTTGAGCAAAGATTGGCTCCTTAGAAAGCTAAGTACTTGTCTTTTGGAGGGAGAATTACTTTGATTAAGTCAGTACTTGCCAACCTCCCCATATTTTTTATATCTACCTTTTAGCGCACGATTTCAATCATTATGCGCTTAGAGAAGATTCAGATGGACTTCTTGTGGCAGGGAAAGGGTACCAAGAAGAATTCTCATCTAGTTGATTGGATCTCTGTTTGCAAGCCGAAGGAGGACCGTGGCCTTGGTTTCAGGCCTCTTAAGCAAATAAATCAGACTCTCTTAGGTAAGTGGCTATGGAGGCTAGGGGAGGACTCATACATCTTTGTGGAGGTGCATTATCTTGTCTAAATATTGGGTAAAGAGAAATGGTTGGGAAATCTCTAGCCCGAGTTCCAAGTTTTTTGGTTCGTGGAAAGGCATTGTTTCTATTTATGAAGAGTTCCGCTCTCACATAAGATCCCAGATTGGTTCCAAGGATCATGTTTTCTTTTGGCTCGATACTTGGTTGGGGGATAGGCCTCTTGCTGTGCAGTATCTAGATCTCTTTAGATGTGTCAGGAACAACCAGGCTACAGTAAAGGACTACATGGAAAGGGATGACCTACGAATTTCCTGAGGTTTGATTTCAGAAGAAACTTGCATGAGTCGGAGGAGAGAGATCTCTTACTCTTTTGGACATGTTAGGTCATATCTTCATTCCAGAGGATGGGAGAGACAGCAAAGTGTGGAATCCTTCTCAGAATGGCGTCTTCTCGGTGCCTTCTTTTTTTTTCTGGGCCTCGAAAGCTTCGGATGCACAAGAGACAACATACAACTTTCTTTGGAAATCTAAGGTGCCTCAGAGTACTTGCTGTTGGCTGGCTAGTGCTTCGAGGTAGCATCTTAACCATGGACAACCTCCGTCGTTGCAAAATGACCTTGTTAATGCCTGCCCTCTTTGTCTTACAGCTGAAGAATCTCTGGATCACCTTCTTCTTGATCGTTTGATGGCCCATCATATGGAACTCAAATTTTTTCCGATTTTGACTGCACATGGGTTCTCCCTAAATCCAATTCTGACCTTTATGAAAGTTTGAAGTTTGGGTTTTCTTCAGCTAAAGGGAGACTTCTGTGGCTATTTGGAAGGAGAGAAACCATAAATGTTTTGAGGCGTAGTCTTCTTCTATGTCTGTTGTTCTTGCAAGTGCTAGATTTCATGCAGCTTCTTGGGTTTCTATTCTCCTGGACTTTTGGGCCGTAACCATTTTGCTTAATCGGGTCTTCCTTTGTTGGCTGGCTTGCCTATTGGTTTCTCGCTTTTATTTTTCACTTTTCAGTACATCCCTTTTGTATTGGCCATTTTGTTCAATACAATTTACCATTCAAAAAAGAGAAAAAGAAAAAGAGAAGACTCAGCCTAGTCATTTCATTTAAGAAGTTGTTTGCATTTCTAACTATTTAATAGGAAGATTTAATTTTAAATAATTAACATTTATTTATAAGTAATTATGTATGAGGTATGGAGTCAATAGTTTAAAAATGATAACTAGAATGTATTTTGAAACTTATATTTGATCTTTTACATACAATATTTGGACTAACAAATTCTGCATGCAATATTCTTTATTTTATTTTCCTTATTGTAGTATTTTTTTATATATTTAAATTTATTAACTTAAATTGATTGCCATGAATGCATGTAAATAAATAAATATTTTTAAATTTTATAAGTGAAGGATTTTTTTAAAAATATTTTTTAAAAAAAAACATGACTCTTCTGAGTCTCCGTGTTGACTATATCTGAGTCAATTTTTTTTTTCATAAGACAAGTAGAGTCTGAGTCATGAGTTTTGCTACCTTGCGTAGATTCCCATATTTCTCGACCAACATGAGAAATTAGCCTCACTTGAGTTAGATGCCAATCAAAGTTTGTTTAGAGTCTAACCCCTATCCAAACTCTCATAGGATCATAGATTAAAACTTTATCGGGAGATTCACCTGTGGTCTTAGCCACAGAATTTCTGGTAAGCAGTCAATTAATTGTTGTACTTATGCTTTTATTACACTTTAAGTTAGATTAAATAACTCGACTTGCCAACAAAAGACTAAAAACTTATCAAAATCACAAAAAGGATTTGGTAGTTCCCTTCAATGAGCCCCAAAACAAAAAGGATTTGGTAGTCTGATTCATCAGTTATTCTGTATGTCTTACGACTCTAAAACATCCTACAAAACGTATCTATAGCCCGCATTGGCATTTCACCTCCCACAGAAAATGACTACAGCATATCCATCTTAGACAAGCATATCCATCTTAGACAAGCCTTTCTTGCATCTGAATTAAATTTGTCCTTTCTGACGTCCATTCAAAAAACCAAGTGAGTACTCTTGAGCTCATCTTCAATACTTAGAAAACTTTTGATTGAATCACAAACCCAATCCCCTTGCAAAATCAAATCAGCAACCTCAATAACTTTGATCAATAACTTTCAAGATGGAAGCCACTTGTGTAACCAGAATTTTTTTTTTCCAATCCATAGATTTTTATACATGGTGCAGAATCACCATCCACTAGAATGAATGCCCTTCTGTTTGTCCGGAGACAGTGGCTGTTGGGGCCCTACCAAAAATGGTAGAGGTGGGAGATCCAAAGATTCAAATGGGGCCCCATAAATAAACGGGAGACAAAAAGATCTAGATGGAAATCCATATATAAAACTCTTTGAGTCAATTCTATCATTCTAATCCCTTGATCAGTGGCTCTCAAATTTAATGATATTAAAATGTACAATTTTAGTTTGTTTTAATCCAATTGTCCAATCCATTTGAATCAGTTATAAATCATGGGATCCGTAACATGTTTGTGTGTGAGCGGGCACAGCATTGGAGATAATGTGTTTGGAATGAACGATTGATTATTTGGGGCCAGGGGGCCCACTTGTTCATATGAATAGACTCCTCTACGTGACTCCTCCCCACATCTGAATCGACTGGACCATTGGATTGACTGTGCGCCCATTTTATACGATCGAAACTTGTGAGCCATTTATTAAAGAGTTAGAATGATCAGATCTGGGCCAGCTAACCAAAAACAACAACTGAAATGTTCTTTAAAAAAGATTAAAATAATATTTTTTCTTTAAGGTGAATCTAGTTTGAACATTATTGTAGGAAGGCTTGAATCTTGGATCCAAAATAATATTTTTTTTCTTTAAGGTCAATCTAGTGGCAATTTGGATGGAAGTTCATGTCATGGATCCAAAAAAAAAAAAAAGACACATAAGGTTAATGTCATGGATCTAACTTCCCTTTTTTTTTTTTTTTTTGCTAATGCCTCATTTGCAAGGGAGTGGTGTACCAAGCATGAAATCAGATATGAATCACAGATCAATCTGATCTCATCCAATGTAGGTAGGTCTATGTAGGACTGAGCTGGCTTGGGCCATGAGCACTCGTTCCAATATATAACATAAAACTGCTCAGGTTGACGAGATGTACCCATACTACTGAAAGGAATGAAACTATTTTTAACTTTTAGATTTTTATCTATTTTTCACTTTTACGTTTTTATCTTCATAACATGTTATTCGCGCAAATATCAATAGGTATACATAAAAAAAAAATATATATATATATATATATGTTGTTAATATTATTTATTCACACCATTAAGTGTTAAAATGATATTTATCAATATTACTAATCACAGATGAGTTTTTCCCTAAAATTGTTAAAGGGTCTCTTTGTTTCTTGTAATTGAATCATAGGAATTCTAAGACATTGTATTTCTTTAAGAAGTTAAAAATGAAGAATAAAAGGTGAATATCCAAAAACGAACCTCAAATAACCTTCCTTTTAGTGGAAATTGGATTAGAGAAGGGAAATCAAGTCCTAAAGTTGAAGTCTCATTTACATCACTACCTTATATTTCACCCCTACCTCCTTAATAATAATAAAAATAAAAATAAAATAAAAATTTACATAGATTTTTATATATGGTGCTGATTCACCATACCTAGTACTTCATGCCATGAGCAAATATATGCCCTTTTGCTCGTCAAGAGACCGAGGTTCTCTATCTAAGGCCCAACCAATAACGGTGAGATATGAATTGAAAGATCTAGATGGAACCACCCCATATATAAAAATTATAATTCAATCATATCCATTTGACCAGCAGCTCTAAAATCTCATTGCATTAAAATGCACAATTTTATTTTATATTTATTTTGATACAACAGTACTCAGGCGAACTTGGATTGATCATCTAGGGCCTTAGGTAGACTCCAACTGGTTGTCTTGCAGCACAAGAGACATCCACACTCGCGAAAGGTTTCTCATTTATGTATTTATTATAAGTGAGAAGGCAACTTTTTTACCACATGGGACTCATCAGCAGAAAGGATAAAAATACATACATTTCATATGGTTAATAAGGTCAAACAGTATGCATCTGTTGCAAGGATATAATTGTTTGGACGAATTTCATTAATTTGTGCTATGGTTTCGTAATGAGCTTAGCCTGAAATCCGATAGCAATCATGTTAAACACACCACCCATATGCTTTTCCAAGATGGTGGATTTGGTATTGTATATGAGGGTTAGCTCCACAGACTTGAGGTGGAATCAATCTTATAATGGTGGGGCAGTGTAGTGCGGCTCGCAAGCTGTGGATCAGGCAGTCAAGTTCGAGATCGAGCTTCGCCAAGTTCGACTCAGCTCGGCTCTTTTACACCCCTAATTGTAGGGGTATACCAGGTGCCCCTGAGAAATCAGCCGAGTGGTAAAGTATTATATACTACTAAGTTTCCATAAACAGTTGTCATACAAGTTCATTCAATGAGTCTTCAGGTTTGAGAGCCTTGAGAACCACCGCCAGACAAACAAATAATCATGAAAAAGGCAATCGACACTGCTCTAAAGATCCAAAATTTTTACTTTCGCCCGAGACTATATGTGGGCATTCTAGACTCTGCATAACATTAACTACGGTACAAGAAGCATTTTGTTAGTAGAATTTTAAAAACTGCAAAATGGCCATACATATCTACAATGGGTATTGAAAAATTGCAGGCCGAAAAAAAACGGAAAATGGAGGTGAAAAAATGCATACTCAATTCTTGACACGAACAAAGCAAAGAGCAACCTCAGCTTGGGCTTGAAGTTCTCCCAGGACCTGCAGGAGCTTCTCTCGACAAATGGTGGCGTGACTGCCCTTAGAAAGCATTTTCCTCAGGCTACTCAGCAGTCAACATGAAAGATAGAACAAAAATAAACTTATCAAGCAATTCGATTTAACGACAGTAATTATGTAACCAGTGATGGGTAAGAAGGAATTGATAAACGATTCGACCTGCTTGTCTTATGACATGAGGTTTAACCATTTTCCGTATCCTATCATTCCCAGGAGGCAATATTGTTATTTGAAAAGCTAAGAGGGGGAGAAGAAAGGGTTTTTGATCTGGAGTTACATAAATACCAAATATCCAAAAACATAATGGTTAAAACATCCATTTTTTATTTTCTGAAAATAGTAAAACAGAAAATTTTGAAGAGGTTAAAACAAAAAGGAATAAAAGACCCATCTCACTTATGCTGGGATGTATAACAAATGAAATGCAAGTCTTGGATAAAGCCCGCTTGCTACATTTTACAGAGGAAGAATACTTTTGCATTCATGATTAACACCGGCCTCGCAACTTTCCGGATAGAAAAGAGAAACAATGTAGGAGAAGAAATACCAGAAGCGTCTCCCACATCTTTGTTTACATATTTTAAATGCCTGCGGGCACTTCAGAAGTACCGATGAAATAACAAAATGAAGCAAAAGGCAAACTCCCATGATACCATAATCCAGCTGCCACATGTCATTGGTAACAGTAGCTCCAAAACAACAGTTGGCTCAAGGAAGGTAATGACTTCAACAATGACAAAAGAAACAAGATAGGAAATAGTACACGAGAGACAAACACAAAAAATGTCAAATATAGTAAGGATCAGTATGTACCTTTGCACCATAGCTGTATCTCCATGACCGGTACAGATGATTAACATGGCATTGGTAGGTAATTCATTGTAAAGGCTCTGAATTTTAGCATCCATGCGAGTTAGAATTCCTGTTAATTCTGATGTTAGACCATATCCGATGTCTTTCCTTCTTTTTGACTTCTTATGACATGTGAGCAGTGAGATCATCTCTGCCACTTTACTATTCAACTTCTCCTCGTCCTCAGCCTGCTGCTTAAAATAGGAATGCAACTCTGAAAATTGGGTCCAAATGAAGTTTGCTTTGCCACTTTTTACCTAAAGCAACAAAATAAGTAGTTATAAAGTTATTACCATGTTAAAATCAATTTTAGATAGAAATTTACAAGAAAATGTTTACTATATTCTCAACCTCCTTCTTAGCCTTCAAAAGAGCTCCATCATCAGAATATACTGGGATACCATGACATGCTTCAGTGGCATATCGCTTCACTACAGAAACATCATCAATCAAACAGCAGGTTTTGCCGTTTTCACCCAAAACTGAAACCAATCTCTTCCGCATGAACGATGGAGGTGTACCAAAGTCAGGGCCTAATGTAACAGGAGAGCACATAGCTTATATATCAGAATCAATTCACAAGGTAGTTACAAAATCAATAGTAGTAAAGTAGCCAATAGAAGTAACAATGTGGATAAAGAAGAATTCAAGATATAATTTATAAAGCAAAGCAAGATCATACAAGCTACATCAGAAGAAAATGATAGAGAACAAAGGTTTATACTTCTATTTAATCAAGCACATGACCCAAACACACAACCCCAGGTCCCGACAATGAGCACCTTGTGACCATGATTCAGCCTCTGTATTCTATCTACTGGCTGTATCAATTATAGTACAAATGATATAAAAATGTAATCTTAGTGATCACCAAGATCTTTACCATGTCTAATTTTCAACAGTGCCAGTTCCAAAGCAGCTCTTGCATCTTCAACACTGTCATGTCCATATCCTGACATCTGAATCTCACGAGAAAGAAATTTCCTTGCAAGCACTCGCAGAGCGGTCTTGTAAGTTGAACCACGAGGATGTTTGTACAAGACGGCAGTATCAATTACCAAATCATGGGAGATCTTCAAGGCCAAAAGATCATTTTCCAAAGAGTGACCAACTAGGATGGTCTCTTTATGAACTATCTTTAGAAATTCCTCCTGAGTTAAAAAAAAAAGTAAAAAATATTGTCAAGGGAGAAGATATACCAGAGATATATCCTAGAGCAAAAGAGAAAAACCGTTTGACTGCTACAAGGACGTTATGGGACAGAAAGCAACAAGTGTGAACCTGAATATCTTTAAGAGAGGTGGTCACATCATTTAGCATCTCACATGTGATTCCACTATACCTGCATGGTTGAGAAGACTTTCAGCTACTATTATGCAAAGCTCATAAATCTCACAGCACCCAAAAAAGTAATAATAATAATAATAATAATAATTATTATTATTATTATTATTATTATAATAAAGAGTGCCTTTTTTCCATATATTATGATCATGCTATCTCTTTTTTTTATGGAAAAGCTATGAACATGATGTATAGTCGCAAGTACAGGAGCAATGAACCAAAGGAACCACCATTCTCATCATGGAGGGGTCCATCTAGCAAATCAACTCAGAACATGATCAAATACGAGTTAAGTTCCTACCCACCTTCCCCTCCTGATAGGCACATTTATATGACTTCGGTAAGTCTTTTAGGTACCGGATGAGTTGGCATTGTGCCAACTCCAATGAGGAGAGTGGCTGAACCTTAAGGTTTTCAGGTGCCTTTTGGTCTGACTTGAAACCAAGCCTAGTTTTTGGGTGAGACTTGGTTAGACAGCAGAGTCATATTTTTAGGCTTTTGGGTGTCTTGTTCCATCTTGGCTTATTCTTATCAGAAATGACTGTTACAACTCCGAGTGTAACTGAGTTGTAGTAATGAGAATCTGCATTGTAAAACCTTTGATGGCACCATGGGAGAAGGACATAAAAAATTCTCTCCACAGTCCACAGACACCAATAAAATTGAAAGAGTACAAAAGAAATCAGGAAGAACATTTCGAGTAAAAATCAGGATGCAAATTCGCCTCTTATTAGAGATTCTCTCAATAAATGCACTCCTAAAACAACTAAGCATAATAACTTCTTCAAATCTTAAAACTTCTTGAATGCGTTTCAGAAGTCCCACTAGTATCCATGGGGTTTTATCAGCTTAACAGAGACTGATCTACACTCATAACACTCCATAGTTTGGTTTGAATTTATCCATGTGGCGTATTCTCCTTTTGCTTAATTTCTTGGGAATACAAGTCGATACTATAAACCATCTAATGTTGCAACGGAGATGCGAATGTTGAGGTGGATGTGTGGCAAAACTAGGAAAGCAAAAATTAGAAATAAATGATTTTGAGAGCGTTTAGAGGTAGCATCAATGGGGGATAAAATTAGAGAAATCTATCTGGGATGGTTTGGACATGTCCAACGTAAGCCGACAATGGCACCAATAAGGAAAAGTTTGGCTATGCAGGTTGATGGCCCACCAAGGAGAAATGATAGGCCGAAAAGGACGTGGATGGAGGTAGTAAAAATAAATTTGAAGAAGTGCAACTTATCTACGATTTTTGCTCAAGATAGATCGAAATGGAGAAACGAATTCATGTAGCTGACCCAAACATAGTTGGGACAAGGCTTTGATGATGATGATGAATCTAAACCATGTCCATGTTGTTAACTATGACGCCAGGATACGGATATGGGAATCAGGGAAATATCTCTACATGTTTAGTAATCTAGGACACTGATACAGATATGACTGTCCTTTTTATCCCTTGGAACATTTCTGAATTAATGAAAATGCCATTTCTCATATTCCTCTCTAACATATTTTTGCTGAAAAATAAGAAATCTAGACAAATAAGAAAACATTTTCTCTGTCACTCTGGCTTTACCCTACTTCCTCATTTATCCATTTCATGATAGATATTCATGTTTTTGTGCCCTCATCGCAGGTTATGTTCCTTCACAGTTTTAACCATTTTTGTTCACTTTCCGCATGTCTATGGGTAATGATGATGACAGAAAGATAAGCATATTTGCTCAGTAATATTTGGCATTACAAGTTTGCACATAAGACCATATAGGTGCTGTTAATGAGGCACAATCACTGCCCGCCGCTCGCGGCACTACGTAGCGTAGCAGAGCCACGTAGTGGTGCGTTTTGAAAAAATCGTCAAAAAAATCTAAAATTTTTTCAGAAAATCCAGAATATTAGAAAATGATAGAAAATATTATTTTTATTTTTTTTGCAAAAGTAACAAAGATAAGGAGGCATAGCGGTTCCCTCATTGTACGAGGTCCTGTATCGCCATATGAATAAAAAAAATAGTAATGATAATTTTTTTTTACATGTATTCATGTTACTTAGTTATGCTATGTTACTTAGTTATGCTCTTAGAAACTAATGAAAGACTCATAAAAAAAATAAAAATAAAAATAAATAAAATAAAAAAAACTAAGTCATGAAGTAAAGGCACAAGACTTAAGTTAAGAGTTAGGTCTTAGGAATTCAATAGCAAACAATAAGAGTGAACTTTGGCTGTAAAGGGACCATTTTCTATTAGATTGTTATTTGGTTAGGGCCCTACTTCCTATTGATTAGAGTGAACTTTGGTTGGGCCCTATGTCCTATTAGAGTAGCCTATGTTTAGTTAGTGTGAAATTTGGCTGTGTTTTATTTTCAGTAGGTTTGAAAGTTGGCTATGGCACTATACCTAATTAGAGTGAAATTTGACTATGGCACTATTCCAAATTAGAGTGAAATTTGACTAAGGTGTCAATTTCAATTAAGTAATATTTGGCTATGATATGACTTTTTTATTTTAACGTTGGTGCCTCACTGTGGAGCCCACCAATGGTTACATTAGCCATTAGGTTCTTCAGCTTTTATTTTTTTGGATGGCCCATTTAATTTTGAATGTTTTTTTTAATTATTTTTTAATGGTTTTTAATGTTTTTTTTTATGGCCCATTAATTTTCATTTGTGCCTTTCATCTCATGGGCCCATAACTCACCCGTTTAATAAAACAAAAGGATGTAAGGGACGATGCAAGCAGCCTGATAAAGGGCATTTGTTGCTGCCCAAGGTTTCATTCGAAACAGAAAATCGAGATGAGAAAGAGGGAAAGGAGGAGGAGGAGAGCACCTCTAGTCCTGTTAGAATCTGCGCGATCTGTATTGGGTTCTGCATGATGCTGGAGCAATAGAGAAGAAGTTGGAGCAACGGAGGAGGGTTCTGCGCCGATGCTGCCTGCTGTTGTTGTTGCTGCCATGATGCTGATGGTGCCTCCATGTATCAGGTATGTCCTCCACAACTCATCTCTCCCTTTTATTCTTTTTTCCTTTCTTCCTCTTTTTTTTTTTTTTTTTTTTTTTTTTTTTTTTTTTTTTTTTTTTTTGTTGTTGTTTGTTCTATCAGTCAAGCAAACGAGGGGGGAGGAGGCAGAGTTCGGCTGGGTTTGTGGCGCCGCTACATAGCGTAGCGGACCGTATCGGCTGCTACAAGCCGATACGGGTGCGACACCCGATAAATCACATTTAGCGTGACGGCCATTGCCGCCACGGCCAATATACTGGCCGCTACGATATTTTCATCCATGGGCACAATTAACTGTTTAACAATGGTTTAGAATAATAGAAACTTCGTAATGGTTTGGCAAGTTATGTACTGGTTTTCGAGGTGACTATCACCAATTTTTGTTCTAAATGGTTTCCATAGGAACAGTAACTAGTCATATTTTCAGCCCATTGTATAAGATTCTATGGGTTTATTTTTGTTTAAAACATCTTCGAAAATATTTAAATAAAAAATTGGATGAGATGTAGTTCCTGTTTCAGTTCTTTTGGTGGTTGTTCTTATCTTAAGCTCATCATAAATACCAAAAGCAATTCATAACAATGATAATAGTGAGAAGCTGTTGGTTTTTGAAAAGGGACAGGTACAAACGACTGTTTGTCATGCCTGCCAATCAGGAATCCTCTAAATCTGATGCCTTCAGGTTACATTCCTTAACCCACAATGAATCCTGAAAGTGATATTCCTATTCTACCTCCTAATGTGGATCTTCCTATGGAAAAAACAAAACAAGCTTGTACTTAACTCGAGTCAGACACCTTCAGTTTACTTTCCTTTATCCACAATCTACAATGCACAGAAACAGATACGAGTATGGACACACAGGGATCGGGATACGACACTGAAGTTTCAAAAATCTAGGACACATACGGATATGGCTGTCCCAATTTCTTCTTTAAAACACTTTCGAACTAATAAAATTATCATTGTTTATGTTCATTTCTAACATTTTCTATGGTTAGTAAGTGCGAAAATCAAAAGAAGTGTTTGAAATAATAGACTTCATAAGTAGGATATGCTAAACTTGTACCCTAGAAGTGTAAGTGCAGTATTTGGTACCAATATAATTATCGTATCAGTCTGGCTAGGATATGCGAGGATTGAACAAGTATCTAGGTATCATAGCCCAAAATAACTCCTGAAAGTGGTTCCTATTCTACCTCCTTTTAATGTTGATCTTCCCATAGCAATAACAAAACAAGCTTGTACCACTCATCCTATGAGCATTTCATTCTGTCTCCCAAGCACCAGTTATATATTGCTCCCTGCAGCTCAGTTCAAATTCGCAATAACTTCATAGAAGCATTGTCACATCCTCCTTGGAATAAGGGAACAAAGGAAATGGCTGCTCATGTGGATGTGGTTGTAGGTGGTTTTCACACTGAAGCACAATCCTGATAGCATTATTGCTTGTTATAAGGCTCGGTTGCTTGTGAAAGGTTGAACATAGAAGTATGAAGTTGACTATTTGGAGAAATTTTCTCCAGTAACAGGCTCAACTCTGTTTTAGGAAATAAAAACTTTAGCAGTTAACTTGAGATAGCCTTTACCAATTTACACAGGTTGGATGTAAAGAATGCCTTCTTCCATGGAGATCCGAAGGAGGAGATATATGTCACAGTTGTGCTTAAAGGGGAGAAAAAGAAACTCTGTTGCTTGAAGAAAGATGCATGGGTTGAAGTAGTCTCATTGAACACTAGCTTAACTACATGTGCTTAAACCATGAGCATGCATATATGCATTTTTGAAAAAAAGGCCATTACAATAATGATTGGGATAAAAAAAATCAAAAAAATCAAAAAGATATAAAACTTTTGGCTCATTCTAAAAAAAGTATATGAAGATTTGAATATTTCAAAAAAGTATAAAAGTTTTCCACAATTCTTTCAATCAAGTTTACTCCATAAATAAATAAAATTTGACAAATGAAAAAAAGTACCCTTCTGGCTTTTATCAAATTTTCCCTTTAATAATCATTTAATAGAAATAATCAAGTCTAACCCAAATGACCTGGTGAGGCCCACTTCAACTACCTTTATGCATGGATGGTTTAAAAAGGGGATTCCAAAAAACTAACTTCATTAAATGCTTATGATCATCAAAATTAAAGTGGCCACATTTGGGGAGGAAAGAGGTAAAGAAAAGACAAAAATATGTCACAAGGGAAGGGTATTTTTGTCATTTCTCAAAAAAACTGATGGAGAGGACTTGACTAAAAGAATTGTGGAAAACTTCTACACTTTTTTGCAATATTCAACTCTTCATGTCCGCTTTTGAAAATGAACCAAAAGTTTCATTGTTTTGAGATTTTCCCTTATTTTTATGAATCGGTTGTAATTAAAATTTTATTAAAGTCAATGTTAAAAAACTAGAAAAAAAAAAAGGTAATAAAACAATGTGAAGTTTTATGTGAACTAAGAAATTGATGGAGGTTCAAGGTGAAAGTCACCAATTTTTTTTTTTTTTTTTTTTTGAATGGTTACTTTCATTTAAAAAAGGCAACCAGTACAAGAGAAAAGTATTGAAAGCAAAAGACAGCTGAGCAAAATACAGAAAAACAGAAAGAGTAATAAGAATAGGCCAACTCTTTCCAACGATACACAATTTGATCTAAGGAGTATCCTCTAAAGGAAGGGAGAATAGACACCCAAAGAGCTACTTGAGATTTTGATTTCGCCACCAGCCTGTACTCAGTGGATGTAATTTCTTCAAAACATCTTGAGTTTCTTTCCTTCCAAATTGTCCAAATCACCGCCAAAAAAGACAACCGCTACATCATTTTTCCTCTAGGGTTCCCAATTGGGGCATTCCAGGCTTGGAAGAGCTCAGGAAGAAAGAGAGGAAGGACCCAGCAGAAGCCAAACTTGCAAATTATAGACATCCAAATTGCATGAGCAGATTTACAAATTAGCAAGAGATGGTCCACAAATTCTTCATCCCGCAAGCACATTAGGCAGCAATTCACAATCGTCATCCCTCTCCTTCTTAAAAGATCTATAGTAGGAATCCTCTTTCTTAGAGCCAGCCACCCGAAAACAAGCACCCATGGAGGAGCTTTCAACTTCCAAGTTCCATACAGCCCACTCTTCTCCCAGGGTTGCTAAGGATAGCCTTAAAGAAAGAGGACACAGAAAAGGATCCATTCTTAGAGGCTATCAACACCCTAGCATCTGTCCTATTGATATGAATGAGAAGACCGTTTAGGGAGTTAAGGAGAGCAATGAACTGGGCTTCTTCATTATCCTTCGGGTTCCTCCTAAAAGTGGGACCCCAAACCACCTGCCCTTCAATTGTGCTCATATAAGAACTGACTGTTGCATCCTTGGCATGAGCACACTCAAACAGGTCGGGGAATTGAGCACACAACGCTCTTTCACCTACCCACCTATCTGTCCAAAAGAGGGTCTTCTCCCCCGAACCAATTTGGTACTTAATGTTCTCCATGAAGAGTTTCTTTACTGATAGGATTCCTTTCCAAATAGGAGAGGAGTTCGAAGGGGGGTCTCGGACATCCCAACCAAGCCTTGGAAGGCTGTATTTCCTTTACAGCACTTATCTCCAAAGGCCTTGAGAGCCGTCTCCAATTCTCCACAACCATTTACCCAGAAGAGCTTGGTTCATCTTCTTCAAGGGTCTAATTCCTAGCCCTCCTTCTTCCTTCGGCTTACAGATGGATTCCCAATCTACCAAGCGAAGCTTCTTCTTAGAGCTTGTGCCATGCCATAAGAAGTCTCTCTACTGCCTTTCGATCCCCCTTATAATTGACGCCAGGCATCTAAAAATGGAGAAGTAAGAGACTGGCAGGTTCGAGAGGACAGATTTGATCAAGGTAACCCTTCCTCCTATAGATAGGTACTTAGCTTTCCAGGAAGACAGCTTTCTCTCAACCCTTTCCACGACTGGGTTCCAAAGAGTTTTATACCCGCCCTAAGCACAAAGGCATGCCTAAGTACGAAACTGGAAGTTCCCCAATCTTACAACCCAGGATCTCTGAACATTTAAGGAGTAGAGGTTTCTCAGATTTTAGCCCAATCACCTCACTCTTGAACAATTTGACTTTCAGGCCTGACACTGCTTCAAAACATAGGATTGTGGCCTTTACATTTCTAACTTGATCTTCTTCTTCTCTACACAGTGTTCATTAGCGTACTGTGCAAGTGGCTGATTTCTGGGGAATTTGTAGCCACTCTAAAGCCTTCGAATAAACCTACACTCACTGCCTTCTTCATTTGTCTTAGCCCCCTGCTAGCCTAGAAGTAGCCCTTAGGAGACCCATTAACCAAAATAGAGAACCAAGCTGAAGAAATGCACTCCTGAATCCACATCCGCCATTTTTCCCCAAACCCCATTCTACCTAACATGTAATGAAGAAATTTCCAGTCCACCCTATCAAAAGCTTTCTCCAGATCTAGCTTGCAGATGATCCCCGGATTTCTCTCCTTGAGTCTTGAATGCACGCACTCATTGGCCACCAAGATGTCATCCAATATTTTCCTTCCCTCTACAAAAGCACCTTGTTCGTTGGAAATTATCTTTGGCAGAATCTTTTGCATTCTGATGCAGTGAGGTTCAAGAAGAAGAGGACCCACTAATGGGCCCCGCCAAGAATGATTTACTTTCTTTAAATAGTTTAGTAATTTTAGTAATTTGAGATTTTAGTGATTTGGTTTACTTAGAGATTTTAGTGAGAGATGTTAGGGAGTGATTTTAGGAATCACTGAATAATAGTAGTTTCTTTATTTAGACCATTCCTCTATTATAAATAGAGAGGGATGCTTGATTGTAATGCATGCTATATTTTTAATAAGAGTTCAGAGAAGTTCTCGTGAGTTCCCCTTTGGGGTATTTCCCCTAAGCGATCTTAGGGTTTTGAGTCTCAGGGCTCGATCTCACCATCAGAGGTGTAGATCTTCACCGTGGCCTCCGGGCTGCGCCATCAATTGGTATTAGAACGAAGATCCAATTTTGGATCGCCGTCCAGATCGCCAATTCGAGGTAACATGAATCTCAATTGCCTTACCAATCATTGTCCGTTATCATCCATCATCTACTGCCTTCGTCCACCACTATCGTCCATCACTGTCATTCACCCCATCATCCATCCATCCATCAAATTCCATCATCCCCACACCACCCACCATCATCTTCACCACCATACCAAAACCCAACCCATCTCTAACGGAAGGTCCCAGATTCGCAAAACCAATCTTCACCTTTCGAAAGCCAGCCCAGAGATAAAAAGGCAAAAAAAAAAAAAGAAGGGCAGCAGCAGAATAGAGAGAGAAAAAAAAAAAAAAGAGCAGACAGTAGAAGACGGGAACAGAAAGAGAGAGAGAGAGAGAGAGAGAGAGAGAGAGGAGGGCAGAAGTGTACCTGCCACCATCGCCGCAGCCATTCTCTCCCAGCTTGTCGCCTACACATCTGGCAGCCACTCACCTGCAATCACACACAGTTTTCTTTCTTTCCCCTTCAGCAAGTAAGGATCTCATCGTCTCAAAGCCCTCTTAGTTGCCTGCACAGAACTGAGGCAACTGACTGAACCCAAGAAACTAAAAAAAAAAAAAAGAGGCCACCACTTCACACGTGTTATTTTCTCCCAGCCACATGTATTGGGCTTAAGTTTGGGCCTGCCCTGAGTCCTAAGTTTGGGGCTGATCTGAGTCCAGGCCCAACCCAACCCAAAAAAAAAAAAACCGAGAAAAAACGAGCATTGTGCAGAAATTTGCAAAGAAGTATATTTGAATCATTGATTCAAGTCAATATGAAACTTCTTGGGAGCCCCATTAAAATTCAAAGAATTCTTTATAAGCGCAAATATGGCAATTGGTATTTTGCAAATGAATTCTATTTTAAAGAATTTCTCAACTTGACACAAGAAAATTGGACGGTTGATGAAAACACCCACCGCTTTCGAGAGTTGCATGAGATATGTGAATTGGAGGAAAATGAGAGACATGATTTAGCTCGTTATGTCCAAGGCTTGAGACCTGATATCTTGGAAAATATGAATTATTACAAAACCAGTCAAGAGGCATACTGAGAAGCCATCGGAGTTGAGCGCATGTTTAGAAAGTCTCGCAGGCAACAATGTAGGCAAAGAGTTCATATTGTGGAAAGACTTTTTACAGGAGAAGAAAATCTCACTCTTGTCATTCGCAGACTCCTCAATACCAATGAAGACGAGGAAGAAGAATAGAAACATGCTAAGAAATTTCACACGCGAGTGATAGTCATTGACAAAGTTGTTAATGTGGTTATTGACAATGGTAGTGCGATTAATTTTGTCGCACGAGGTTATTGACAAGATTAATTTGCCAGCTGAGAAGCTTCCTAAGCCATACCAAGTCACATGGTCTAATGGTTATATCATTCCTGTGACTCACAGATGTTTGGTATCTTTCAAGATTGGCGCCTATGAAGATCAAATTTGGTGTGATGTGATCCATATGAATATTGCTCATATCCTTCTTGGACGTCCATGGCTTTTTTATCGGAAAGTGCATCATGATACAGAGGCAAACACATATACCCTTTTCAGGAATGGTAGATGGAGTAGACTCATGCCAATAACTTCAACATCTCTGTCGTTGTATGCACCTTCAACAGAGGCACCACAAACAGAGCAAAAACTTGAAAAAGTAGTCATGATTGCACCAAAAGAGATGCCGTCGCACATCAAAGATAACATTGAAGAGCAAGTTCATGGCAACGATGATTTCGTTGGTCCAAACAATATTGATCATAGTAATCCCAGTCAAGAGCTGCAAAAGGTAAAAGAAAAGCATGGCAGATTTTACAGTTGCAGTCTCTCATAGGAAAAGCGCAAGCTCGCACTCAATGCAAACAACAGAAGAAGCGCCACTTTCGAACTACTTTTAGATGCTGAACACATTGTGTCAAACTCCCACGCCATGCCATGCAGATGCAACTCAAAAGAAGCAGCAGACATTTGTGCGCTTGATTTTCGACCCAGGCGGACATTTTCCGAACTTGTGGTCGAATTCTCTCCTGTGTTATCAACCTTTCAACTCGTCAGAGTCGAGTTTTCCAAGAGGGGGAGAGTTGATGCAGTGAGATCCAAGAAGAGGACCCACTAATGGGCCCCACCAAGAATGATTTACTTTCTTTAAATAGTTAAGTAATTTTAAAATTTGAGATTTTAGTGATTTGTTTACTTGGAGATTTTAGTGAGAGGTTTTAGGAATCACTGAATAATAGTAGTTTCTTTATTTAGACCATTCCTCTATTATAAATAGAGAGGGATGCTTGATTGTAATACATTCTATATTTTTAATAAGAGTTCAGAGAAGTTCTCGTGAGTTCCCCTTCGGGGTATTTCCCCTAAGCGATCTTAGGGTTTTGAGTCTCAGGGCTCGATCTCACCGTCGGAGGTGTAGATCTGCACAGTGGCCTCCAAGCTGCGCCATCAAGGGAACTTAAATGGGTATGTAGAAAAGGATAATATAGGATGTGAGAGAGAGCATGGAGGACGCAGATTTGGAGAAAAGAATGAGTTAGGAGACACTATCTTGGAGTTCGCATTAGCATTTGACCTTGTAATAGCAAAGATCTGCTTTAAAAAGAGAGTGGAGCATTTAATTACTTATATAAGTGGAACTCGCAAGGGCCAAATAGACTTTTTTCTAGTTAGAAAACATGATCTATTGGCTTGTGAAGACTGTAAGGTTATTCCAGGAGAGAGTTTGAGCACACAACATAGATTAGTAAGTTTTAGATATACTTACACTAGAAGTATAAAAGGAATAGTAATAAATAAATTATACCCTTAACTACAGTGGAGGGATTTGAAAGGAGAAAGAGCAACAATATTTAAGGGTAAAGTGATTGAGGAGGGAGATTGGAATTTTGAGGGAGAAACAATAGTGATGTGGAAACAAATGGCTAACTATATTAGGACGGTCCTTGGAGAGTCGAATGGGAAAAGATATTATAATAAAGAAACCTGGTGGTGGAGTGTAGAGGTTCAAAAAGTTGTTCGAAAGAAGAAACGTTGTTACTTGTTACAAACTTTGGCAAGGGACTAGGATTATGGAAACTATGAGATGTATAAGAAGGCAAAGAAAGAAGCTAAGATAGTAGTAACTAATGCAAAGTTCAAACCATATAATGACCGATATAATAGGTTGAGAACAAGAGAAGGAGAGAAGGATATTTTTAAGCTTGCAAAAATAAGAGAAAGGAAAAGTATAAACTGTTAACATAAGCCCATATAAGTTTGGTCCATTCATGACCCATTTGCAAAGCCCATCATATTATAGACTTGTACAGCAATACATACTAAAATAGGAAGATTTGATTGACTGTAATTGTAGCCCAAGATTGGGCATTTCTGATCTCATATTATAGACTTGTACAGCAATACATACTAAAATAGGAAGATTTGATTGACTGTAATTGTAGCCCAAGATTGGGCATTTCTGATCTATATAATACAAGGATGGATCCTCAAGGAGATGATCAAATTCATTTCCATTCTGTCTTGTTTATGAGTTATAACTCTTTGGCTTATTTCTGACATGGTATCAGAGCCATCTTGGTGCAATAGAGAGATTAAGAGTCATCTGAATCTTTCTTGTTTAAGTTTGTAAGAAGAGTTCATGTAGGCTGACGGCAGTGTGTGTAGATCAACAGAGGCCAACCATCGACAAATCAGATCTGATCAGAAGGTCACTACAGCCCTGGTCGTCTGATATTCTGGGTGTTTTTAGTGATTTTTTCAACATTTTTTGAAGATCAGAGGTAGGCTTTTTGATCACCACTTGGGTTTACAAGTTTTTGCAATCTACTTTCATCAAAGCCGTCCATCTTTAAGCACAAGTATCCGATTGCTGCACTCTTTTCTCTGTTGATTCAATATTTTGGTAAAGCATCTATCTGATCAATCTGATCTGGTAGATTGAATCACAAGTGGGCCCCACCTACTGTTTTCTGCTGATTTTCTTGGTCGCCTGGACCAGTTTTATGCATTTATTTATACAGATCTGAGATCTGTTGTGATTGGTTGATTCAGAATAGCTTCTGGGCTGTTCCTTATTTCTCTATTGCTGCTGTCATCTTTCAATTGCGCTTTCTGCAATTAATCTGGGTTGTTTCTTGTTGCTGTCTTGTTGCTGCTCTCTTTGTTTGTTACTGTCTGGTTATTATTGCCATCTGTGGGTTGAAAATGGGCCTGTCTGTTTGGGCTTTCTGCAATTAATCTGGATTGTTCCTTGTTGCTGTCTGGTTGCTGCCCACTGTTTGTGCTTTTTACTGTCATCTGTCTATTACTAGTGTCATCTGTGGGTTGACAATGGACAAGAATGAAATGCAACTGATAAAATTCAATGGAAAAAACTATTCTGCTTGGGCCTATCAACTTGAGTTATATCTGAAAGGCAAAAAATTATGGGGCCACATTTCTGGTACTATGAAAAAGCCAACGGAAGAAGAAAAATTGGAAGATTGGGAAACCAAAGAAGCACAAATTATGAGCTGGATGTTGGGTGCGGTGGAACCTCAATTTTTCCTACATCTTAAGCCATATAAAAATGCTCAAGATATGTGGGGATATCTGAAATGCATATATCACCAAGAGAATTCAGCCCGTCGGTTCCAATTAGAACATGAAATTGCTCAATATTCTCAAGGACAGATGGCTGTCCAGGAGTATTACTCTGGCTTCTTTGCCCTTTGGACTGAATACATGGATATTGCCTATGCCACTATCACCGGAGACGCTCTATCTGGGGTTCACGAAGTTCATAAAATTACTCAGCGAGATCAATTCTTAATGAAACTTCGGTCTGAATTTGAAAACGTTCGATCCAATCTTATGAGTCGACATCCATCTCCATCTTTGGATGCATGTCTCAATGAAGTGCTCCGCGAAGAACAGATAGTCACGCAGCATCAACTATCCCAACAATCATCCACTGGTCCTGCTGAAGTTGCCTATGTGGCAAAAGGGAAACCTCCCAGACGTGACACTTCGACCCAAGATTTGAGCAAAATTCAATGCTTCACTTGTAAGGAGTATGGACATTATTCTTCTCAGTGCAAGAGAAAAGTTTGTAACTACTGCAAAGCTAGCGGGCATATCATTTCTGAATGCAGGAAACGACCAGAAAATCAAAATTCACGTGCTTATTCTGCTATTGCTTCTTCAGATTCTCACTCTGTGGCACCTGCTTCTCCATCTTCATCTATGTCTTCACAGCAATTTGCACCCAGCCCTCCTATCAACCCTGAAATGATTCAACAAATGATTCTCCAAGCATTCTCCACCTTGGGCCTTTCAGGTAAAACCTTTTCTTCTCCTTCCATGTGGTATTTTGATTCTGGAGCATCAAATCATATGACTTCCTCTTCCAAACTCATGTCTAATATTCAATCATATGATGGAAAGCTCCAAGTTCAAACCGCCAATGGGGGTCATTTACCTATCACTGCCATAGGCGATATTCCGCACAAATTGCCTTTGAATCATGTTTTTCTTTCCCCTGGCCTATCTACAAATTTGTTATCAGTTGGACAACTCGTAGATAATCATTGTAATGTGTCATTCTCTTCTTCTGGTTGTGTTGTACAGGATCAGGGGACGGGACAGGTGATCGCGAAGGGGCCTAAGTGCGGCCGGTTGTTTCTGCTTAGTCTGCCTATACAACCTAGGGATGAATCTACTTTTGCTTTTCAAGTGTTCTTCAAAATAATGTGCATCTGTGGCACAAAAAATTAGGACATCCTAATTCGAACATATTGTTATCTTTGAAAAATTCTGGTTTGATTAATAAAATGCAGTTTTCTACTTCTGATGTCAATATTGATTGTTCTGTTTGCAAATTAGGAAAAAGTAAAGCCTTCCATTTTCTATGCATACCTCTATATCAGAAAAATATTTTGATTTAATTCATAGTGACGTTTGGGGTATAACACCTGTTATTTCTCATTCTCACTTCAAATACTTTGTCACATTCATCGATGATCATAGCAGATTCACTTGGGTTTATTTTTTAAGGGCTAAATCAGAGGTGTTTGAGGTTTTTAAAACATTCCTAGCCTATGTTGAAACACAATTCTCCACCTACATAAAGGTTCTCCGCTCTGATTCCGGTGGAGAATATGTGTCACACAGTTTTCAAGAATTCCTCCAATCTAAGGGGATTATCTCCCAACGAACATGTCCTCATACTCCACAACAAAATGGCATTGCTGAACGGAAGAATCGCCATTTGCTTGACATAGTTCGTTGCTTGCTATTGAATCATCTGTTCCCCCTAGATTCTGGCCGGAAGCTCTATCCACTTCCGTTCACCTTATTAATCGGCTTCCATCTCCCAAACTTCACAATCAGTCTCCATATTTCCGTCTCTTTAACTCTCATCCTACATATACACATCTTCGCCCTTTTGGATGTGTTTGTTTTGTTCACCTTCCTCCTTCTGAAAGGACAAAATTGTCTGCGCAAGCTACCAAATGCGTTTTTCTTGGTTACAGAACTCATCAAAAAGGATTTGTTTGTTATGATCCATCTCTCAAAAGAATTCGTGTTTCTCGAAATGTTGTGTTTTTTGAAAATTTATATTTTTTTTCTCACACAACTGATTCTTTCACTTCACCTGCCACGGCTATATTACCATCTTTCTCATCCGATACTCCTTCCTCTTCTGTTGAAAGGTTCAAACCTGGAATTGTATATCGGCGACGCACGGAACCAATCACTGCTACGATACAGCCCATTCCAGACCCACCTAATCCGGCACCTGATCCAACTCCCCTAGCCACTACATCAGAACAAGCTATCATGCCCACTCTTCGACGCACCACGCGTGTTTCTCGGCCTCCTGATAGATATGGGTATTCTCATTCAGCCTTTCTTGCCACTCTCGCTTCTGTTAATATTCCCACTTCCTACTCTCAAGCTGTGAAACATGAATGTTGGCGGCAAGCTATGTCCGAAGAATTAGAAGCTCTACAGACTAATCATACATGGGATGTGGTTACCTGCCCCCCCACAGTTCGACCTATCGGGTGTAAATGGGTTTACTCGGTCAAACTGAAATCTGATGGCTCTCTCGATAGATACAAGGCTCGCCTAGTTGCTCTTGGTAATCGCCAAGAATATGGCATTGACTATGCTGAAACATTTGCTCCAGTTGCAAAGATGACTACTGTCCGGCTGATTATTGCCATTGCAGCATCTCAAGCTTGGCCCATTCTTCAGTTCGATGTAAAGAATGCCTTTCTTCATGGTGATCTTAAAGAAGAGGTTTATATGCGTCTTCCTCACGGGTATTCCCCTTCCAGTAGTTCAGATGTGGCTAAACTAAAGCGTTCCCTCTATGGCCTTAAACAGGCTCCTCGCGCTTAGTTTGAAAAATTTCGGGACGCCTTGCTTCTGTTGGATTTCCAGCAAAGTCCGTATGATCCATCGTTGTTTTTACATAAGTCTCCAAGCGGTATCACTATCCTTCTTGTTTATGTTGATGACATCATTATTACTGGAACTGATTCCGCAATGATATCTAAGCTTCAATCCTCATTGCATCAATCATTCCATATGAAAGACTTGGGTCCTTTAACCTACTTCTTAGGTCTTGAAGTTCATCAAACAGAAAAAGGAATCATCTTGCACCAACACAAATATGCTCTAGACCTCATTGAACTAGCAGGACTCCAGCAATCAACTCCGGTTGATACTCCTCTTGAAGTGAATTTGAAGCTCTCAAAGGATAGTGGGGATCTTCTTCCCGATGCCACGCTCTATCGGCAATTGGTTAGTAGCTTGATCTACTTGACTCATACCCGCCCCGACATTTCCTTTGCTGTTAACCTGGTCAGCCAGTATATGACTCAACCAAGGCATCTTCATTTGACGGCTGTTCGACGAATTATTCGCTACCTTCTTGGTACGACTACTCGTGGTCTATTTTTCCCGGTAGGCTCCTCACTAAATCTCATTGCTTTCTCCGATGCTGATTGGGCAGGTTGTACAGACACCCGTCGGTCCACAACTGGGTGGTGTATGTATCTTGGTGATGCGTTGATATCCTGGAAATGTAAGAAACAAGATAAAGTTTCAAGATCTTCCACAGAAGCCGAATATCGCGCCATGTCTGCTACCTGTTCTGAAATTCTTTGGCTTCGTGGGCTACTCTCCGATCTCGGTTTTCCACAAAGCACACCTATACCTCTCCATGCTGACAACACTAGTGCTATTCGTATTACAGAAAATCCAGTTTTTCATGAACGGACCAAGCACATTGAAGTGGATTGTCATTTCATTCGTGATGAGTATCTACGGGACGTCATTTCCCTACCGTTCATTTCCTTTGGGCTCCAGATTGCAGATATCTTCACAAAGGGTCTCCCTCGCCCACGCCATCAATTCTTATCCAGCAAATTGATGCTTACTGATTCCACCGCATCAATTTGAGGGGGGGTGTTAACATAAGCCCATATAAGTTTGGTCCATTCATGACCCATTTGCAAAGCCCATCATATTATAGACTTGTACAGCAATACATACTAAAATAGGAAGATTTGATTGACTGTAATTGTAGGACAAGATTGGGCATTTCTGATCTCATATTATAGACTTGTATAGCAATACATACTAAAATAGGAAGATTTGATTGACTGTAATTGTAGCCCAAGATTGGGCATTTCTGATCTATATAATACAAGGATGGATCCTCAAGGAGATGATCGAATCCATTTCCATTCTGTCTTGTTTATGAGTTATAACTCTTTGGCTTATTTCTGACATAAACTTAGATCATCTCAAATGTATTAAGAGCAATGACCAAAATGTTCTAGTGAATGGTTGAAGTGGAGACTTGCTTCTAAAGTGCTTTGTGACCGATGAATGCCAACAAGATTGAAGGAAAAATTTTACAGTTATGACCTATGGAAAAATGTTGGTCAATCAAGAAGCAACACATGCACAAAATGGATATAGCAAAGATGAGAATGTTAAGGTGGATGTGTGATAAAACTAGGAAAGATAAAATTAGAAATGAGCGCTTTCGAGATCAATTACGGTAACATCAATAGGGGATTAAATTAGAGAAACTTGTTTGAGATGGTTTGGGCATGTACAATGATGGCTAGCAACGACACCGGTAAGGAAAAGTTTGATTATGAAGGTTGATGGCCCACCAACCATCATTCAACATACTTTTTGAACCCATCATGCTACTATAGCAAGAACTTCGCTAACCATGAAAAATTATTTTGAGGCTTCAAAAAAACTTTGGAGATAATGATTAAAAGCAAGTACAACTAAATTGATATTCTTAATCAGGTAGGTTCATTTTAATTGATTACCATAATCTTAGTTTATGAGGTATTGGTTATTAGTTACTAAATTTTTCCATTTTAAATTTTATATTTGAGGTTATATAAAGGCAATCTTGGGAGCTTGGGTCTGACATTTGTAGTTTAGCTTGTACGAAGATGGACCCAAGTCGATTTCTATGATCATTCATTTCTTTCTTAAAACCATTACTTATGCGAAAAGTTGAAATACAACTTTATACAAGTATTTATAGCTTTGTACTGTTTTTTTTTTAATACAGCTGAGTGGTGGAACAACTTTGGCAATGATACTCCCGACTTACAGATTTGGCAACGAAAATTTTGAGACAAACAGCATCATCGTCCAGATGTGAAAGAAACTGGAGCACATTTAGTTTGATCCACACACAGCCGAAATCGTATGACAATGAAGAAGTTGGAAAAGTTGGTCTTTGTGCATTATAATTTGAAGTTAAGAGAAAGGA
Organism: Camphora micrantha; assembly: GCA_003546025.1. Taxonomy (NCBI): domain Eukaryota; kingdom Viridiplantae; phylum Streptophyta; class Magnoliopsida; order Laurales; family Lauraceae; genus Camphora; species Camphora micrantha. The sequence goes on from QPKB01000010.1 coordinate 14,470,621, forward strand.
ACCATTAAAGAAAAGAGAATGGAGAGTATGATCCAATTAATTTGGAATATCTATTCGAAGAAGATGACCCTTTGGATGAATAGTTGGCTGGGAGGGAGGATCCAGTATTGCCCAATGCAGATTTTCCTCAATGCAGAAATGCATGACAATGATGAGTTCGGTCAAGATAATAATCATAGTGATGGTGATGGTGCTGATAACGAGGTAATACCGCAGTCGATCCCAGAACGTGCTTCCCCATTCCCCACATCCCCTTCGTAGATCTGCCACTACGACGGAAAAGGGCAAGAGTGTGTAGCAGCATCGTCGGCACAAGACTCCGCAACGTCAGCATGAGCATAGCCATGAACCAAAGATGACACATTCTAGATTGGAACATGTGATGGGGGGTAACACTCAATAGAGTTCACATTTAACCCTCTCTAAAGGAAAGCAATGGCTTAATTACCCAATTGTCCACTACAAAAGGAAGACAAAAGGTGGCAAGAGCACTCAAACTCAAAGTCGGAGGTTGGCCAAATATGAAGACAACGAGGAACAATAACAGCAGCACAAGACATTGTCTTCTAACAATAGCGGCTCACCACAAGATCATAACGGGAATGAGCAAGTACGAAAAGGTGGTGGCAGTGGTGGTGATGGAGAGTATGAGCACAGTGTTCGCATCTATGACCCCTTACATGGTGATCCACAAGAGCCTGGTGGTGGTTAAGGCCAAAATGAAGGAGAGCCATCACAAGAGTACTATGATCCACAACAAATGGCATTAAATTCTTGGACCACAGTTTATGATACTTCATGCAGGTATGGGCAACAACTGGTGTGGCAGCAGTACTGTGATCCTTCTTAGGGGTATGGGCAGCACAAGGTTTGGATACCCATGCAAATGCAACCACCACCACCAGCGGTTTATGGTTAGGACAAGAACACCTCATGCTACAGGTCATGGATACGGATGAGGTCAACCAGTTGGGGTGTCGGGTTGGGGGTCTTTGACAGTTTGACTTTAACATTGAACAATACTATAGTCAGATTCAAATCAACAACGAGAGCAGCTTCCAACCAGGAATGTATTCATTATGGTATTAAAATTTAAAATGAGTTAAGGTATGGTTGCTGGTTGCTACTTGTCTATTCATAGTTCATACTTCATAGTTCATGCCTTCATACTTGAATCTTGATTTGTCTTTTAATATTTTATTTGCAATTGAATGATTTATGTCTCTCAATAGTTAATAGTTAAATTATCATGAATGAATGATTCATGTAGTTGTGGGTACATATATAGTAGATACTCAAACTACTAGACTTAATAAGTGATTTCAAAACCCCTAAAATGTTTAAAGAAAAGTGAAAACTTAAAACAGCTAAGTAATTGAAAGTTAGGAAAGAGAAAGGACTCTATTCATTAAAAATGTATCATTACATAAAACTACAATAAATCTAGATTGATGGAGAGCCTCCTACGATCTTCTTCTTTATTATTTTATTTTTTTTCTTTTTTTTTTTTTTTTTTACATTTTCAAATGCCTTTTGTGGGACTCAGTCATGGCTGGGTCGGGTCCCGAGTCCAGCTTTCGAATCCTTGCTACTTTTGACCTTTTCTATTGAGATTTATACAAAAAATTTATGCGGTGCAGTGGGTAGAGTGCATTTTTAGAAACTTAAGGAAAGAGAGGTTGTGAGCTTCAATCTTTGTATTTTAATTATTTAAAATCTTTAATAGGGCGTGTCGGGTTTAGCTTGAGTCTCAAGTTGATAGTGGACTCTAATGAAATCACAATTAATAGAAAATTTAGGTCGGAGTTGACTGAGATGGTCGAAATTGGTAGGATTGAAATTGGATCTGTCAAAATTAACAACTTTAATATATAATAATGGGTGATCTGATCAATTTGGAAAGATCTCCATACATGGATTATTATTATGGATATCTATATATACTCAAATTAAAAATATCAATTATATCTCAATGTGTACATATAATTGGAGAGTGGGCACTTAAAATTGAGATGATACTGTGCGGGCCAAATGTATAACAAAGAGGTAGAGGTATACTCCATGGATCAAAAACCGATCTCATCCATTCATCAAGTGGGCCACACAATCATGAGAAATTCTTGAATCGTCTTTGTATAGCCTCATGCTCCAATGTGTCTACGGCCCTCCCCTCATCTATAATTGCATACTAGCATGAAAGCCCCTGCGATGCAGGGTTAAATATCATCCAAATAATAATGTGCCTATATTAGTAACCCTTGGAGAAATTAGGATATTATATGAGAAATTAACATGCTTACAATCATAACCCTAGGAGAAATTAGGATATTATATTGGTAAAAAGCTTACTCAAAAAAAAAAAAATAAAAAAAAATACCTCTCAATTTCTTCTAATGCAATCACTTGACTGTATATATTATATAAATGTGGCCTAAAATATCATTGGTAATGTGAGATGGTGAAAATCTCAAAATAAAACACAACCAACAGAAAACCCCCAAAAAGGATTTTATTTAGCATGAGTCCATAGGACCCTGGTAGATGGGAAGGATTTTTAACGTGCAATCCACTAAGCAGGGGAAGAATTAAAAGGCATGACTCAGACAAGAGAACAGAGAAGGAAAACTTCAGTGGTGGACTAAGCAATGAACATCAAAGCCCACCGAGACCAGTCAGACTAACTGGATAAAGCCCATATTGGGAGTGTTGAAACCTCCCGTCTTCCAAAATCAATATCAATCTCTGTCTTTGTACCTAATATTCTGGTTTATATCAGGACCATTTTTTCTGCAGAAAAACTAATTTAAAGGTACATGAAGATCTTAAAAGGAGTTTTCAATGGAAGTTGAAAGAGGAACATCATTTTCCTTGAGAAGGGGCATTTCTTATGAGTGGGACAGGAAGATGACAGTATCGCTTGGCTTGTGGATGAGGAGGCTGATGTGGCCTGTGGAGGATAGAGAATGGCTCTTTTTTGTTACAACCGTTTTCCAGCTTTAAGGTACAAGAATGACATATAACACCAAAATTGTGGATTCCACATCATCAAAATTAATAAATGGTCAAATCAAAATTGAGCAGTCCAAATTGATATCAGGCGGTCAAAATCAGCGTCTTTAATATAATAGTGGTCTGAGAAGTTTAGACATATAGATTGTTGATTCAAATGATGTGCAGCCATTCAAAAAAAAAAAAAAAATGATGTGCATTTGACCATTCAGTGTTTGCCAAGTGATGTTTACAAGGACTCATTATTTTTAGTTGTCTATTTTGATGATAACATTACAGGAGATCACGACACAGTGGCTATTGATGCTCTTAAGAAGCTACAACTGAGTCTATCGACCTAAAAAAGTATTACTGCTTTCTCAATGGAAAAATGTTAAGATTTGCTTAAGGAAATAGGAAATCTTGGTGCACAAAGTGTTGATACTGCTTTTAAACAGAAAAGAAGAACTATCCACGACTTATGAACTGCTTAATTAGACTGGGTCCTGAGGTCTGTTGGAAAGTCTGTCTATCTAACCATTACACATCCTGATTTGGAATATGTTGTAGGCTTAGTTAATTTACACATGCACCAAGAACAATGCATTTTGGTGTTCCTCTTAGAACCCTTCTCCCTAATAAAAAGTCTCTAAGCAAAGGACTACTATCTTCACCACAGAATCATCTTCTTATAAGTAAATAATCCATACTTGAGTTACCTGGTATTGTAATCAAGAATGGCGTTCGAGGGTTTAACCAGTTCATCAAGCACCACCTGAGAAAAAATGGGAGTGCATTATTTCACGCTTGGAAGTAAAAACTATGATGAATATGAAAAGGTCCCTACCAAATTATTACATTTGTGATGAACTTGGAGGAAGTACCAAAAGCAGCTTCAAAGAGTGCAAGCAGGAACAAACTAAACAAATTTGGAATGCAAGAATTCATGAGCAACTAAAAGTTCATTGGGTAGTGAACCATGTCGCATGAATTCTTCGAAAATAGCAACATGCCAATTTCAGACACAAATCAGACATGACACATTGTTTTGCAACTGAAAAAACATTATGCCTTTTCTTCTTTGATATATATAAAACTAAAACATAAAAACATTTGTCACTTGACGGTGTACGATTTGTCCACTACGTCTATTGGTGTTAACCCTATTTTTATTTAAAAACATTTGCTTAAATTTATTTCAAATTGCTGCATTCTAGGAACAGATCCACCACCCCCCACCCCACCCCACCCCTTCAAAACCAAAAAAAAAAAAAAAAATAGCACCGACCCCAACCCCCAGCGAGTGGATAGTCCACTCCTCAGACGAACAAGTCCATCCATTCGCCCTTTGGATTTACGTCCCATCTTCTGAATCCAATACCACAACAAGATTTTCACTCAAACCAAGGGCACACTACATTCGCTCACCAATCCGAGGGATCAATCCATGGCAAGAAATTCCTTCCTGTCAGTACGAACTGGGGTGGGGGAATGTGTAACCAACTAGTTGTAGTTAGTCAGAGGGTGACAATCTACATCGTTTATATACTAGGTAGAGGGAATTTCGCATTCTTAAACACACTTTGTGCATGTGTGTGCACGCATGAGAGAGAGAAGATACCTCAAGGCTTAAAATTATAGTTCATCGTTTCTAAGTACGTTTAGTGTTGTTAGTTTTCTTTTTCTTTTTTTCTTTTTTTCTTTTTGGAGTATTATTCCCTTCTAGTGATGATGATATGATTTTTTTTTTCAAGATTGACAGGCCACTTAAATTCAAAAATCAGTTAGTACGCTAACAAAACTTGTTATTTATGAATAAAGGTCTAAAACACCTTATCAGTTTTATGTTAGTCAAATGTGATTTATGAATTCGATCAAAGTTCTATTGCTGGACAGCAGACAATTGCATTTGTAACACACTGTTTCGAAAGGGAAATGTTTTGTAGCTTTCCTAATTTATACCATAACACAAGCAGAACTGTTTTAAGTTTGGAAATCAAATTCAAGATATGATCCCAAGGGAAAAACCCTACTTGGGGAATGGTGAGGGTTGTCAACAGACTAGATGCAATGAAGTCCCATCTGAGCTCGAATTAGTACCATATTCGAACTGCTTGAGAGGCATAACAGACCAGAATCAGACTAAACTGTGGGTTTGGAGCCGTTGTCGGCCGGACCCAGGCCTAAGTTCCATCCTGAACGCACTCAGGTCTACAACAGACTAGTCCTTATCAGGTTCAAGCTTTATCGAGTGGGCTCAGATCCCAGGGACTGTCTAGAGCTCAGGCTTAGCTTCAGTCCCCGAAACCCTTATGGAACACCCAAGGTCCATCTGAGTCTAGCCCAAATCCATCCCAACCTTAAGGGCCCGTTTGGAAATTTTATCGTAAATAAAACTAAAGTAAAGCATCAAATCAAGAGAGAATAAAATAAAAGGAGGTTATGATGGTCTCTTGTTTTAAGTGGATTAGTAAGAAATCTTTTTGACTTTTTGTGTAAAAAGTGAATTATTTTTTTTGCCTTTTAGTGGTTTGAAGAGTTAGATTTTTTATTTTTTATTTATTTTTTTTTTTTTTGAAAAAGTAGGGGAGAGTTTTGAATTTGTGTACTTTTGATATCCATGGGTTTTTTCATGTCTGGAAAATGGAGGCTTTACTATGCCTTTATTTTACAAGTAAATTGACAAATGGGCCCTAATGTACAAGCTTAATATCAAGAAGGTAAAAGAATACCTGTCCATCTACATCAACCAATGTCACCCTTGTAAGCTCAAAGCCTTCATGTGTGATGCACTGACAGAGAGAAAAATATTATAAGACAACCGTCCAGCAAACATGATTATTTACAACCAGGCAGACTATTTCTCATCATAGCCTTTTCCAAATACAAACATCTCAAATTTAACCAATATTTTTCATGGAAATCTACATGTGGCATTTATATATGGGGAATGGTAACATAAGGTTAACCTTATCGACAAAGTCAAGTGCTTCAAATTAAATATGTGCATGTTGGACTACCTTTCACAGATCTAAACGATTCATCTTATATACTTCAACCTATTTCTACCCTAATGACCCAAGATCCTTTCACAGGAGCAACATTCATCTTCAGATTAAGAAAAGGATGACCAAACTAAAAATAAATAATCATATTCAATAAATCACAATTTTTCATACAATTGGTCCACCTTTTAGGGATCTAAACCTTCCATTTCATGTGCAGCTGAATAGTAATATTTGGTTGACATTATCGATAAGGTCAAGTGACTCAAATTAAATATATGCATTTTGGACTGTCTTTCAAAGATCTAAAACCATTGATGAAGATGTTTAACATAGGATAAAAGTCGGATGGTTGAATTGGAGACTTGCTTCTATAGTGCTTTATAACCGACGAGGGCCAACAAGATTAAAAGGGAAATTTTACAGGATGGTGATTAGACCAACTATCACTTATGGAGCAGAATGTTGGTCACTCAAGAAGCAACACGTGCATAAAATGGATGTAGCAAAGATGAGAATGGTATAGTGGATGTGTGGTAAAACTAGGAAAGATAAAATTAGAAATGAGCACTTTCGGGAGCATTTAGGGGTAGCATCAATAGGGGATAAAATTAAAAAAAAAAAAACTCGTTTGAGATGGTCTGGGCATGTCCAACGCAGGCCGGCAACGGTGCCGATAAGTAAAAGGTTGGCTACACAGGTTGATGGCCCACCAAAGAGAAGGGGTAGCACTTCTTTAAATCTAATTTTTCTACCTCCATCCACGTCTTTCATTTTCAAAAGCAGACATGGATGGAGGTAGAAAAATTAGATTTAAAAAAGTGCAACTTATCTGAGGATTTGGCTTAGAATAGATCGAAATGGAGAAATAGAATTCATGTAGCCGACCCCAACATAGTTGGGACAAGGCTTTGATGATGAAGAATTTATCACAGTTTTTTGTCATAAAAAGAAAAGAGGTCTAAGGAAAAGTAAAAGATAAGTCCCGTCACATCATAAGTTCACTTCTCCACTCCACTTTTTCCACCCAAACATGGTTAACTCCACTGTTACTACTACTTGTGCTAAACAAACGCTCCCAATAGCGATCTCATGTGTGCTTCTTTTCCATACGTAGATGATGCTTCCTTCTCTTAATCTACTTGGCTTCCAGCTTGGATCAAGAACAATTAGGGATTCTGGCAGTGTTGCGAAGACTTCACATAGCAAAAATAACAAAGCCCTTTTTCTCATCAAGCTTGCATTTATGCCTAGTTATGTTTTCTCACATCAGGTGTGTAGACAGGTTGATGCGTCCACTCATGGAATGATTGGTAGATCAGCTAGTTGACTACAATTTCTCCTCTTGCATGCGAGCAAGTCCTACAACAACGCACACCATTACATCTTAACTTTGAGGGCAGCTTCTCCCTTCAATCCTTTAATGAAACACCCCGTCAAGGCGTTTTCACTCCTCCCATTGACCTAGTCTGCTAACACTTCAAACTAGGTTTGATACTTGTGTACCGTTCCAGTTTAACGTAACCGAGGAAATGCTTCATCAAAATCTTCATGCTCAATGGGCCAAATTGTTCACAAAGTGAACTAATTGAGGTCCAGTTGGGCGCACTCATGCCACCAAAACAAATGGAATGCAAACATCGCTCCATCAATACCAGTTGGTCCTCTGTCATGTTTTAGCGTGCAAAGAACTGGTTGGCATAAAAGACCCAATTGATTGGATCTTCTCCTGTGAATTTTAGAAAATCCAGTCTCATAAAACCAGATAGTTTTACCCTATTCTTCAGACCACCATTTCCATGAGAGCCGACCAATTCATCCCTTCTTTGATATGGATGAGATAAGGTGATCTCCTTTTGAAATAAAGGCTACTAGGATCTCCCTGACCTGGCGCAATGGCTCCATGCATTGCTGCATGTCGTCTTCCATCTTCTTGATTTTGTTGTTCATCACCTCCGCGCATGTAGTTGCCAGAAAAATCGTGCTCCAAATATCAATTGATACAGATCATAAGGATAACTGACTCAATTCACGGAGAGTCAAACCTCAGTGCAAGCATTGTAATTTTGGGGAAAATTCGTAGGATCTTTCCATTGATTCCTTCCCTTTTATACAATATTCAATTCAAAATTCCAAAATAGGATTCAAAAATCAAAAATTAGCAAGAAAATAGAAATTAACATAAGCCAAAATTCTCTTGACTAAGGAATCCAATCCCTGATTAAAAAGATCTTTACTTGGTAGATCTTATGTAATATTTATTTGGAGAATCCATATATCTTGCCAAACTTGCCAACTAATAAGAGATCATATAATCTTTGTTTGGAAAGAAACCACTTGATTACTAGGGCCCACGCTGGGATGACCCAAATGTTAACAGTCTAGCTGGATGTCAAGATGTGATCATTTCTTTATAATAAGTGTTCTACCGGTACTATTCCTAGATTATATATTGTACACGTTGTTAGTTTTCTTGCATGCTAATTTTAGCTGCTATGAGATTTTTGGTTGACAGTCTTTCTCACATGCAGTTAAATAATGGTGTTCTTTTAATAAATAGACCAACATCATTATCGTTCACATTAAAGATATTCCCTTCAAATTAAACTGTATACTTTCAACACTAAAGGCAACATATTTGGAAGACTCCCAAGTCCCAAGTACCATATAAACCACAACTGAAGTTTCACATAAAGGATATAAAACAAATCTTGATTACTATATCTCTAGTCTCTACAAGTTTTTCTCCAGCAATCATAGTCCAACAATCACACTTTCCTTTATCAGCCAACAGTCCAGTGCAATATACCATTTGCATGCTAAAGAATCTTCTTTTTTTTTTTTTTTTTGTTTTAAGAATGATCTAAAGAATCAAAATTGACAAAATTCAAACTTGCCATCTCACAGTCAAGCGCCAACATCTCATAGGGTGAAGATCCAGGAGGAGAAGAAACAGTTGAGGCAAAACCTACAACAAAGAGGTAGTATAAGGACTTCACAGTAATCACAACAAAATAAAAGAGAATTGAAGTTCGTCAACACAACAAATGATGTTCGTACTACCTGTTTGACCACAACAATATCCATTATCTTCCAGCTGCTTTGCAGTAAGTGTGTAATATGAAATTGGAAATGGTATATCCTTCAATTTATCCACAGTGGGTTGCTCATCTGAACAGAGTGCAAATTAGAGTACCATTTAGTTCCTCTTTGGATAAACGAGTAACAAAATAACTATGATACCCAGATACTTCAAATTAGGCAATGTATCGTGTCATATCACATCCAATACTTCACATGTTATATCCAAAATACATGACCCTACCATATCCATGGTGTGTCCTTGCCGTATCTATGCCCATCTGGGCACCATAACATAATAAGCATGAAAAAAAAAAGGTAAACCTATCACAGGAATGATTATTCATTACAAACTACAAAGTAAACCTCCATCAAATTCTTATACATGAAAAGGAGGTGATTTGAATGACCTACTCTGCACAGTAGCAAGATAAGGTTTTAATGAACCCAAGACTGTGCCACAATGGACCTTAATACTTTTTGAATAATGCAATATTTCACACAAAACAGAAACTCCTCTTCTAAAGATAGAAACCACCAACATGTGAGGAATTTTACCTCCATTGTGTATTATCCCACCTTTACAAAAAAAAAACAAAGGATTATGGAACCAAAATGTTTTCATCTACCATACTTCCAAAAGGAAACCTAAATTAGGCCAATAATTGCCACACGCGCACGCGCGCGCGCGCACAAAAAAAAGAGCTTCTCGCTCATCAAATAGATCAGTATTATATCACCAATATGACCTAAAACTTTATTAAGCAGTTTGCACTTATTTTACTCATTTAAATCCCACATCCCCAGCTGATGATCCTCATCCCAGTTCAACTCAGACAGTGACTGAACAAATATTATTTCACCCAATTTCAAATCATTCTTTAATATCAAGAGAAGTATGCTAGTACAAACCATGTTCCATTATTTGATCAGACCTCTTGAAATCTGAACTATTCTCTTCCCTCTTTCTCTTGATTTTGCATGTTAGCAGAGCATCTATCGTTTGCATTCCATCTGATACACAGCTGACATAGAAGATACATCAAGAAAACTATGCATAGGGAACTTATGCTTATACAAATACATATACATGGACATGCACATACACATTTGCATGCACATGCATTACATAGAATAAGAAAAACGCAGCAAAGAAAACATCAGTATGGGGTATGAGAAATTTGCTGACAAAAATGAAGAACAAATAGAAATTTGCCTGCTTCGAAAATCATTAATAGAACATGGCGGAATCAGAATTTAGTTAACAGGATAACTTTAATATTTTATTTATTAATGGACATGAGCTCACAAAACCAACAAAATGTACATGACTGTTGGTAACAATCACTAAAGTTTTATACCAACCTTAGAGCTAAAACAGCCCTCGGGTTACCACAAATAGCCTTAAGACCAGTAAGGAGGCTCGACTGAGACATATATAGTGCTGCATCAAGGCCTGGAACATAAAGCAGAACGACTTTCGGTATAAGAGGCTTGTTCTGCAGGTAAGAAACAATCTACTCAGTTTTGATAATAACAAAAAACGATGTCTCCATTGTGATTAGAAAAAAAAAAGGTGTCTTCTGGTATAAATCAGCATAAAGCTAAACAGCAAAGACATATAAAGAATCAAGATGCGACAAATAATTCATCTTGTTGAAAGAATTAGTTTAGAGAATGTAATAATCATATAAAAACTGAGATCCTATTCTGGGAAGTATAACATAAAGAGAAAAAAAAAATTAAGTTGACAACTGACAAGGACAACAGATGAAACATCTTGTACAGAAAAATGTTTTTCATGTGTAATTTAAATGGAAAGGCTCATCCATGAGAACTTTCCCAGGAACCACAAGCTTATATGGTTCAAGTTTTGTTAGGTTCTCTTCTACAACAGTTAATAGCATAAAACAATCAAGGATTTTAGTTCCTTGTGTGCCACTAGTTCAATAAGTACAAAAGTCACTCTCCGGCTCTCTGTCTGACTTTACTATGTGCATGGCAGAAGATGGCCAACAAGTAATGCCAGACAACAGCCCAGGTGAGAGTAAATGTAAGGAAGTGGTCTAGTCTAAATGTTAACAAGTCTTTTATCCAGGCAATATTTGCTCATAGATACTGTCAGTGTAGATGAACCAACCACTACTTTAGGTTGGAAGATCCTGTCAGAAGAGAGAGAGAAAAAAAAAAGGGCACAAAAAGCAAATGAAGCAGCTAATCTCTTTTATAACAAGAGAGAGAATAGAGAGGCTATGAATACTATTGTAACCAAAGTATATTTCGGAGTTGGGAAGATCATTTCCAGTTTTTTGGAGTTTTTTTCACTTTTAACACTTCTTTTCCTGCAGTAAAAGAGGTTTTTTTATATAATTACAATAATAGTGCTATCGACTTGATTACAATGTAAATTTCATTTTGATACACAAATGAGTTTCTCTTATCAAACAAAATATATGACCAAAACATAATTTTTTCAAGAAGCCTATTCAGTCAAATCATCATCTTAATTTTACCCATCAATTTGGGAATTATTTCTTGTCAGCTTAATTTGTTCCAATCAAGAGATATAAGAAAACAAAACTTATCTTTCAACACAATTGTACAGGAGTGCAGTCAATGTGAGATAAACTTTGAATGAGGCAGTAGTTTAGCAGCAACAAATTCCTTCAACTTTGAAATTCCACATATCAGGCTGCTTGAAAATGATAAAAGGAAAAGAAGCCTACGTACTTTGATAAAAACCCAAGATGGCATGAGTCCATTGCCAAGAACCCACATGACAAGCCCTTGAACATCCTGTTTCACAAGAACAACTCAACTTAGATGCTTAAATTAAACACAAGTGTACTTGATTTGTATGAACATGCAAGAACAGATTCATACCAGCAGATTCAATGTTGAACCAGCTGCAGGAGTCTTCAAAACAGCATTTGCCTTTGCCTACAGTAAATGCAACAAAAGATATATTAAATCAATATCCTGTGAAAAATGCTAAAATGTATAATGATCAAACCAGAAGACAAGAATATATCTACATTGCTAAGGGGTGTTTTCTTCTATCATCCCTACTATGATGCCCAGGTACTACATGGCTGCTGCAGGAACATGCCTTGGATATGGCAGGGACATGGATTTTACAGAAAACATGAAGCATCAGATAAGATATGATGTGACACGACACAACGTAGCCTATTTTGAAGAATCCAAGTATTACAGCTGCCCTCGTGCACTTTCTCAAGTGCTCCCCATGAGACACATCCAATTCATGAAGGCAGGTTGCATATCTAGAGACATTGAGGATAAGTGGCAGGCCAAATATCAATATCACCATAATCAGATACCTGTCACTCAATTTTGAACCCTCATAATTTAATGAATTCCTAACTACCTTTCTTTGTGCAATCTAATCCCACAAACTCAGTGAGTTTGTTTTAACTGTAAGTTTACAAGAGGAGGATTGCATCAGGTAGGTTTGACAGCCGGTGTAAAACTTTTTCTCACAACTACAACATGATCATGAAGCTGACTCCAACATAGTTGGGACGAGGCTTTAATGATGATTATGATCATGAGATGGGCCCACCTAGGATGCACCCAATTGCACGTGTAAATGACACCGAGGACATTGGGTGGGCCTATACCTCCCGCATTTACTTAATCCTAACACTCAATTATGAACCCTCACAATTTATGATTGTCTAAGTGCCATTATTTTTGTAATTGAGCCCAACGTTCATTATTGGTAGGATCAGTGTAAACTCTAAAATCAGGGTGAGTGCTACTTCATGGGAGGTTAGGTGATTGGATTTGTCAATGACAGGCCATGCCATCCAGAATAAAGTAGCTTAAACACTAAAACCCTAGCTCTAGATAGTGAATGAATAAAAATCGTGCTAATACATTCCACATTTTAACACTGCACAAACGTGCCCTAAAGAAAGTAGATTCCGACCAAGAAGTAGAAAACCACACTCTCCACTCATACACAAGGGACACCAAACACGTTTCACAACAGAAAATGTTGTCCTCACCAAACAATATAAAACTGTAAACCAAAGAATGCGAGATCTCCAATTACCCACAGAAGATGAAGGAAATTAAAAACTTTCGCGCATAGTATAGAAACTGAAAACCATAGAAAACCACATTCTCCACTCCTACACAAGAGGCACCAAACACGTTTTACTACGGAAAATGTTGTCCTCACCAAAGAATATAAAACTGAAAATCATAGAATGCGAGATCTCCAATTGCCCACAGAAGATGAAGGAAATTAAAAACTTTAATTAAAAACTTTGCGCATAGTATAGAATCAGAAGGGCGGCAATCAAAAAGCAAAAGGAAACGAACCCAGAGATAAAAAATAAAAGAACCAAATCCCAATAGAAAACCCATGAAGATTCAAGCAGCAGCAAAGAAAACAAAAAAAGAGAACAGAGAGAGAGAGAGTACGTCGGGTCCGTAGATATCGAAGAAAGGGGTGTTTTTGGAGACATCTTTATCGTCTTTGGGGTCGTTTTGTGCATTCATTCTCTGAGAGGGAGAGCCCATCTTCTCTCTCCGGTCACTGAAAGAGGTGAAGAACGGGCAACGTGCGCTGCAAGTAGAGAGACGACTGCACAAGAGAAAAGGAGGCGGCATATAAGTGAAAACCAGCAAGAAGGACCCCCTCCTGCGAAACCGAGCCAAAAAAACATAAAACAAAATAGAGTTTTCATGTATCCCTGAGGCTTGTAGGATTTGTTAATAGTCGCTTGTAATTTAGTATTTACAAAAGAAATCCTTATTATAGTGAATAGGTTATTATTGACTTTTGTATAAAAATGATAACTTTGCCCTTATATCCATTAAATAAAAAAGAATGTCATTATTGAAAAAATATCCATTAAATAAAAAAGAATGTCATTATTGACAAAATATCGCTATTTTGTCCTTCAGTCCCGAAGGTCTCTCTCGGTCTATCTCGCATGCACATGAAGCTTAATCATATATTTTAGGGAGTATTTGGATAACTGCATAGTATAATATGAACAAGTTTAAATATTGTAAAATTTTATTACGATAGAATAAAATATTATCATACTATTATATTGTGTCACTTTTGGTGTTTTGTAATTTTTACAAATTTCAATTTACCTTTGAAGTATTTGGCAATTTATAAAAAAACTCACAAGATAATAAATAGATCTATATCATAAAGATCTATTTTATATAAATAAAACTGGCCAAACAAGCCCTAAATAAGAAATGGAATGAAAGTAATCAATTGACCCAATGCAGGACCCAGTAATTTGTAATCACATGTGTTAATAATCATATAAGGACCTACTATTGTTAAAAAATCATAGGAGTAAATGTTAAAACCTTTAGATCTAAGCAATGTTGTTTAATCAAGGTAGGTCTATCAAATGTTGATAGTTATAGTGTAATACATCTAATAGTGATTATCACAAATGGGCCTATCTATTTTTTTATTTTTATTTTTTGTAAAACCTTATCTAATTTCAAGCCTCATTGAAAAATCAATCTATTAAAAATCATTATAGGACCTATTTGATATTGGTAATTATGGTAACACAAGGGGAGTTATCAAATAGTGGGACCCTTTTAATGATGACAAACTTCTAACTGCAATCACACAATTCAATCTTAGTAATTAATAAGAAACCCATCTAATTTTGATAGTATGGGACCCACCTAGTGTTGGTAATCACGATGAAGGGTCCCTAGTTTAACATTAGTAAGACCCTCCTAATATTGATAATTAACAAGGGCTATGTAATTATGATATGGTTATAGTACCCCACATTAAATTTGTAAGCATTGTGGGGTCAATCTAATATTAGGAGTCATAGTTGCAATGAGGACCATTAATGTTAAAATTTATAGTGAGCCACTATAATTAATGGTTGCCCATGAGTTCTTTCGTATTTAGAAAAGATTTTGAAACAAAAGATTATCTTATACCGCATATCCTTGAAGAATGTAATATGAAAGTTTTTAGAAGAAAGTGAGATATTATAATATGCTTTCTAAGCTATCAAAATACCTCTTTTTTTGTATATAGATTATATTCTAAATTAGTAGATAATATGAAAAAATCTCTTAAAATATCTTGTTTACAAACACCCCCTTAAAGTTTTCATCAATCCAATGGTTGTGCATGAATTGAATCAATTAAAACTAGTTATAAGTACAAGATGATTGTCATCATGATCGAGTTGGATTTAATGAGATGAGCTTTGTATTGATAAAAATAGATTAAGGTTGGGTTATTCTGTCCTATTAAATGTGCTATGGTATCACTTAATGTTAGAAGCGTTTTCGGAAAATAAGTCCAAGCTTTTCAAGTTATGAGATGGGTAAAAGTGTCATTTCACTCTAAAAGCTTTTGGTGGTTAGAAGACTACTGATTTTGGGGGCATGGAAGATATTAAAATGATACAGCAGGTCCTATTTAAAAATTCCAAAAGAACTAATTATATTTACGAATCCTCAAAACCATAGAGAGGTATATACAAAAGGCACAACAAAATATTCTCCATTCTATTTATGACAGCTTAATAAAAAAAAATAAAAAGTTTTATAGAATTATATAATCGACAAATATGTATGAATTTATAAATTCTCAAGTATTTTAATTTTCCAATAACCTTGATTAGAGAAATATTATACTGTGCATATTTACATTGTTGTAAGCATGTGATATAATAGATATTAAGACCAATCCAAATAAACTAATAGACATTAGGGTCTTGAAAATGGTCGAAAATCATCTGTTTTAAAGAAATTATATACATTGTTGCCCTGCCACTCATGATAAGCTGATCTCTGGCGCTCAGGAGTGGGGCTCCCTACAAATAAATTTGAGAAAATGCATTTATTTAAATTTGAAATACTCTTCAATACAACAGGTATGAATTGGTATTAAAAGTTAGCTATGAAAACTTTCATGACAATTATAAGTTGCCTTTTAACCACAAAAAAGCTCCTTTTACATTTCTTTTCCAAAGATGTTGCATTTTTTATATGGATTATAGACAATATTTTATATTCAAATTTAGTTTTTATTATTTTTCGTTAACAGGACTAAATCTAATCAGTTTGGAGTTAGGATCACATGAATTGGCAAATTGATGGTTCTGTTTTGGGTCATTATAACCACCAACAAAGCTCCTGCATATTGTGTAATTTATTTTTTATAAAGAGTTTTTTTAAGTATTTGATTATAATATGCTAAAGGATACTTTAATATGTCCAAGGGTGTGTTTGATCGTTCTTTTCTAAAAATAGCTTCAAAAAATCTACTACTTCAAAGCAACTTTTCAAGAGCAAATGTTATCACACATCTGATAAGGGACATCTATAAGGGACATTTGTTGAGCCACGAATCCAAAATCCGGATGAATCTAAAATCCGGAAGCAAAGAGAACCCTCTTAACAAAATAGGGAAACTCAAAAAACCAATTCCTTTCTCATCTCTCCATCTCCCTATAGTAATCGATGCTCAAAGGTAATATTCTTGCTACAAAAACCCATCTTTTTTTTTTTTTCCATCTTCATCTGCATCTTACTTGATTTTCTTAATTTTTTGGTTGTGTCTTATGGAATTTATGATTTTATAGAGAAGAAGTGTCATGCTCCACTCCCAAGTGAGGTCTAAAAAAAAAAAAAGTCAACATTTGTCTTTAAAAGAAAAAAAAAATGGAAGAGTCATGAACTCCGACTAGCATTTGGGGCTTTTCAATTTGCCCATTTTCATTTCTAAGTAACATCATTTTTCCCTTCTTCTCCATCCAAACCCTCCTCCCTAATAGCATTATCTAGCATGTCTGTTGCCACATTCCTATCTTCGTCCTTATTAGTAACTTTTTTCTTTTATTTAAATACAAAGAATGAGTGGAAAAAACTTAATTGTCAAAAAAAATGCTTCAATTTAGGGGTGGAACGGAGATGGGCATTTTCTGTTGGTGTAAAAAGAAGATGGGCATCTTCTATTCTCTTGCCTTAGTAGTTACAAAATTATCTATTTATCTTTCATTTCCCTTTTAATGCTAACAGAATGCTTCAGTTTTATTTAGGTAGTATATTGAAGTCAATATTTTGATCTATCACCACATCTCCTGGTGAATCACCACTACTCAAGAGTTAGCTTTCCTGAAATTTGAATCCAACCAATGAGTGAAATCAAATGATTGTTGAATCAAAAAATGTCCGGTGGTGGCAAAAAATATAAATATATAAATATCACTTCGTCGCCTGACCCCCTAAATCTCCACCTGCGGTCTATGGATTTGTTGTGTGCTTGCTTAGAAATTCTCGAGCATAACCGCCCTTATTTACATCAGTTTCCTCCAAAATCTCAACTCATAAGCTTTGTTTACTCAATTTTAATGGTAGGAATTTATGAAGCAATTATAATAATAAGAAATTAAGGAGTAAGATACATTTTGCACACTCTTGCTTCATATTTAAAATGTGAAAGAGAAAAACTGTCATGCATGTGTACTTTCTTTACACACACTAAGTAGGTCCCACTTGTATGATCATATAAGTTGTGGCTCATCTAGAAAGGGACATCTGTTGGGCCACGAATCCCAAATCCGGAAGAATCCAAATTTGGGAAGCGAAGAGAACCCTCGCAACAAAACAAAGACACTTAAAAACCAGTTTCTTTTTCGTCTCTCCATCTCCCCGTAAAAATAGATGCTCAAAGGCAAGATTTTTGCTATTGAAAACCCTTCTTTTCTTCATTGCTCTATCTTCATCTACTTCTTATTTGATTTTCATAATTTTTTGGTTGTATCTTATGGAATTGGTCGTTTTGTTGAGAAGAAGTGTCCTGTTGCCGAGAAAGGGCCAAGTGGATGCAACCATAAGTTGCAGCTCATCTGGCAAGGGACATATATATAATGAAAGAGATGTGAAAGTTTGTCTTCAAAACATTAAAAGGATGAGTCATGACTTCTAATTGGCAGTTGGGGCTTTCCAGTTTGTTGTTTTCATCTCCAACTAACATCATGTTTCCCTTCTTCTCCATCCAAACCCTCCTTGCTAGCGGCATTATCTGGTGTCTGTTGCCACATTCCTATCTTCATCCTCATTAGCAAGTTTTTTCTTTTATTTAAATACAAAGAATGATTGGAACAAATTTAATTGTCAAAGAAATGCTTCAATTTAGGGGTGGAACGAAGATGCGCATTTTGCGTTGGTGCAGAAAGAAGATGGGCATGTTTGGTTCTCTTGCCTGAGTTGTTAAAAAATTATCTATTTATCTTTCATTTCCTTTTTAATCCTATCAAAATTCTTCAATCTTATTTCTGCAGTGCATTGAAGTCAATACTTATATTCGTCACTGCATCTGAGCTTCTCCTTATCGTGCATTTGCCGCCACTACTCAAGAGCAAGCATTTTTTTCGGAATCTGAATCCAACCAATGAGTGAAATCAAATGATTGCAGAATCGAAATTAAAATGGTCGGTGGTGGCAAGTATAAAGAAATATGATTATATAAATATCACTTCGTCACTTGACACCTTAGCTTTCCACCTGCTTTCTTAGTACGGATTTGTGGTGTTCATGCTTAGAAACTTGAATTCTGAAAAAATTACCGAGTATCATTTCCCCTTATATACTTAAGTTTATTCTAATATCTCAACTCACTATCTTTGCTTACTCTTATAGTTCATGGTAGGAACTTAAGAAGAAATGATAATAATAATAATAATAATAAAAAAAAAGAATTCAAGAGGGAGACACATTATGCATACCCTTGCTTCATATTTAAAATGTGCATGCGCATAAAATTTATAAAAGAGAAGAATTGTCATGCCTGTGTACTTTCTCTAAAAACCCTAAGTAGGATCCACTCTCATGATCCATAAGTTGTGGCTCATCTTGTGAGGGACATTTGTTTGGCCTCGAATCCAAAATCTAGAAGAATCCAAAATTGGGAAGCGAAGAGAACCTTCACAAAAAGAAATAGAAAAACTCGAAAAAACAGTTCCTTTGTCTCTCATCTCCCAGTAAGAATCGATGATCAAATGTAACATTTTGCCTACTGAAACCCCTTCTTTTCTTCATTGTTTTATCTTCATATGCTTCTTATTTGATTTGATTTGATTTTTTTTTTTTTTTTGTATCTTATGGAATTTGCAGGTTTTTTTAGCAGAAATGTCATGCTCTTAAGTGACGGCCACATCCATGCAACGCTAAGTTGTGGCTCATAGCTGGTAAGGGATATATATATATATATATATAGGGAGACGCTCCTATGAGAGCATCTCTCATCTTATTCTGAGAGATAAAGGTGGGGGCCCTAACATTTAAGTTGTTGGCATGGATATGGATATGAGGGACCCCACCTTATCTCTCATAGTAGGGTGAGAGATGCTCTCATAGGAGCATCTCCAATATGTAGGTATGTATATATGTAGATATATATGTATATGTACATACCTATATGTATGTATATATATGTATACATATATGTATATATACTTACATATATATATATTTACATAGATATATGCATATATATATATATACACATACATATATGGGAGATACTCCTATGAGAGATATCTCTCACCTTATATGAGAGATAGGGGTGAGGGCCTCGCATTTAAGTTGTTAGCATTGGATATGGATGTGAGGGCTCCCACCTTACCTCTCATAGTAAGGTGAGAGATACTCTCATAGGAGGATATATATACATATAGGGAGGTGCTCTTGTGAGAGACACTCTCACTTTATTATGAAAGATAAAGGTGGGGGCCCTCACATTTAAATTGTTGACATTGGATATGGATGTGAGGGCCCCGATCTTATATCTCATAATAAGGTGAGAGTCTCTCACAAGAGCAGCTCTCATATATATATATATATAGAGAGAGAGAGAGAGAGAGAAGTGAACATTTGTCTCCAAAAGAAAAAAAAAGGGAAGATTAATGACCTCCGACTAGCATTTAGGGCTTTCCATTTTTCCCATTTTCATCCCTAAGTAACATCATTTTTCCCTTCTTTTCCATACAAACCCTCCTCCAAGCAACATTATTTGGCATGGTTGTAGCATCTAGAAGGGACATATGTATAATGAAAAAGAAGTGAGAATTTGTCTTCAAAACATTAAAAGGATGAGTCATGACCTTCAAGTGGAATTTGGGGCTTTCCAATTTGCTTGTTTTCATCTCCAAGTAACATCATTTTTCCGTTCTTCTCCATCGAAACGCTCCTCCCTAGAAACATTATTTGTTGTGTCTGTTGCCACATTTCTATCTTCATCCTCAATAGATAGTTTTTTCTCTTATTTAAATACAAAGAATGATTGGAACAAATTTAGTTGTCAAGAAAATCCTTCAATTTAGTGGTGAAACGGTGATGGGCATTTTCTATAGGTGTAGAAAGAAGATGGGCATCTTTTATTCTCTTGCCTTAGTTTTTAAAAAAATATCTATTTATCTTTCATTTCCTTTTTAATCCAAACAAAACGCTTCAATTTTAATCAGACAGTGCATTAAAGTTAGTATTTAGATTTGTCTCCGTATCTCAAGCTTCTCCTTCTCGTGCATCTATTGCCACTACTCAAGAGTAAGCTTTTACTTGAATTTGAATCCAACCAGTGCGTGAAATCAGAAGATTGTTGAATCAAAAAAAGGTCCGTTGTGGCAAGCATTAAGAAATATAATTATATAAATATCACTTTGTCACATGATACCTTAGCTTTCCACCTATTTTCTATGCATGGATTTGTGCTGTCCATGTACATAAATTCAACTCTTAAAAAAATTATCGAGTACAATCGCCCCTTATTTACTTCACTTTCCTCCAATATCTCAACACAATATTTGCTTACTCTCTTATTTCATGGTAAGAATTTATTGAAGCAAAGATAATGAAAAAAAAAAAAAAAATTCAAGTGGGAGATACATTATGCACACTCTTGTTTCATATTTAAAATGTGCATATGCATTAAATTTTATAAAAGAGAAAAATTGTCGTGATCGTGTACTTTCTTTATACACCCCAAGTAGGTCACACTTGCACGATCCTATAAGATGTGGCTCATCTGGTAAGGGACATCTGTTGGGCTATGAATCCAAAATCTGGAAAAAATCCAAATTCAGGAAGTGAAGAGAACCCTTGCAACAAAACAAAGAAACTCAAAAAACTAGTTCCTTTCTCGTCTCACCATCTCCTTGTAAAAATTGATGCTCAAAGGTAAGATTTTTGCTATTAAAACCCTTCTTTTCTTCATTGCTCCATCATCATTTGCTTCTTATTTGATTTTCTTAATTTTTTTTTTTGTTGTATCTCATGGAATTGGTTGTTTTGTTGAGAGGAAGTGTCTTGCTGCCAAGTAAGGTTCAAGTGGATGCAACCATAAGTTGTGGCTCATCTGGTAAGGGACATATTTATAATGAAAAAGAAGTGAAAGTTTGTATTCAAAACAAAAAAGGATGAGCCATGACATCCGAGTGGCATTTGGGGCTTTCCATTTTGCATGTTTTCATCTCCAAGAAGCATCATTGTTCCCTTCTTCTCCATCGAAACCCTCCTCCCTAGCAGTATTATCGGGCATGTATATAGCCTCATTCCTATCTTTGTCCACAATAGTAATTTTTTCTTTTTATTTAAAAACAGAGAATGATTGGAACGAATTTAATTGTCAAGGAAATGCTTCAATTTAGGGGTGGAACAAGAATCTGCATTTTCTGTACGTGTAGAAAGAAGATGGGCATCTTATGTTCTCTTGCCTGAGTTGTTAAAAAATTATCTATTTATCTTTTATTTACTTTTTAATGCTAACAGAATGCTTCAAGTTTATTTAGGCAGTGCATTGAAGTCGATACTTAGACCAGTCACCGCATCTCCTACTTCTCCTTCTCATGCATTTGTCGCCACTACTCAAGGTTCCTGGAAATTAAATCCAACATACAAGTGAAACCAAATGATTGTTGAATTAAAAACGTGAAGAATTGTCGCGTACTTTACATTATGCATGCTATTGTTTCATATTTAAACTGTGCAAGCACATTAAGTTTATAAAAGAAAAACTATCGTGCTTGTGAGCTTTACACACTCCAAGTAGGTCCCACTTGCATGATCCTATAGTTGTGGCTCATCTTGTGAGGGACATCTGTTGGGCCCCGAATCAAAAATCTACATCAATCCAAAATCGAAAAGCAAAGAGAACCCTCTTAGAAAAAAATAGGGAAACTTAAAAAACCAATTCCTTGGTCGTGTATCCATCTCCCCATAATAATCAATGCTTAAAGGTAAGATTTTTGCTATTGAAACCCCTTCTTCTCTTCATTGCTCAATCTTCATCTGCTTCTTATTTGATTTTCTTGAATTTATTGGTTATATCTTATGGAGTTGGTGGTTTTGTTGAGAAGAAGTTTAGCACTCCCAAGTGAGGGTCGCGTGCACGCAATGTTAAGTTGTGGCTCATCTAGAAAGGGACATATGTATTAAGAAAAAAAAGTGAACATATGTCTTCAAAAAAAAGAAAAAAAAAGAGAGAAGAGTCATGACCATCAAGTAGCACCAGTTTGCTCGTTTTCATCGCCAAGTAACATCATTTTCCCTTCTTCTCCATGCAAACCCTCCTCCCTAGCAGCATTTTCTGGTGTGTCTCTTGGCTCATTCCTGGCTTCATCCTCAATAGTAAGTATTTTCTTCAATTAAAATACAAAGAATGAGTGGAGCAAATTTGATTGTCAAGAAAATGCTTCGATTTAGGGGTGAAAAGGAGATGGGCATTATCTGCAGGTGTAGAAAGAAGATGTTGCGTATCCAAACTCCGGAAGCGAAGATATACCTTTCTATAAAGCAGAAAACTCGAAAAACAGCTCCTTTCTCATCACTCCATCTCCTCGTAAGAATCGATGCTCAAAGGTAATATTTTTGCTACTAAAACCCCTTATTTTCTTCATTGCTCCATTTTTATCTACTTTTGTATCCTGCTACCTGTTGGAAGTAGGTGGGCCTCGTGGATAGGATTTCAAAACTTTTGACCCACTTGACTTAAGGATCAAGTACTCATAAGGCCATAAACCATATCAAGGATGAAATCCCTCTTACTCATCTATCATGTACAACAATAATAACCTATCTAAAAGATAGAAAACAAGCAACACCATGCAACAAAATAATCCACAACTAATAGAGAAGTAGATTATACCTCTGGAGCCTGGTTGTGCTCTAATAGAGAAGAAGACTTGTTAGTTGAAGAAACTCTTTCTTTGTAAGCAACTTAGGATCTCCAAGACCTCTTAGTCTTCCACGCTATAACCTGTATCAGATCTCTTTACTCAAGAAGACTAGTGGAAACTTCAAGATAACACCCTTCAAGAAACTCAAAGAACTAGAAGAAAACTAGAAGAGATGTGCAACTCTTGCACAAAAGGGAGGGCTGGGCATGAAATCCAAGAGTGGACGTCCCAGCCCCTTAGCATCCCTTTTATAGCTTTAAGCAACCTCTTTCCTCTCCTCTTGTACTAATTGAAATAAAAGTCTCACTTCCACACAAATTAGTAACCCACTATTACCACTATTAGAAGTCTCACTTCAAATAGAAATAATAGTTTTCTAATTCCTTCCTTTAAGACTTCTAATAACTTCTAATAACTTGGGATTAGTATCTTTCCAATAACTTGGGCTAGTGCGGGGACCACTAGGGATTCTATAGAAAGCTGGCTCCAACTGGGACACCGCGACCCCACATCTCATGTGCAATCCGGGCCCACAGTTAATTACAAATAACACCACTATATAAATGCAATTGCACTCCAGTCTTAGGAATAAATTACAATGAAGACCCTAAACTTCCCAATTACCACAAGTAGGCCCCTCTATCAATATCCATGGATTAATTGGACTAAAACTGTCCCACCAATTTAAATCCACAGCTTATTATCCTTGAGCTCCAATTAATCACAGTGACCATCTATACCATCCAATTAACTCTTAATCGAGATGGGTGCGCACTTACTAATGACAAATCCATTAATTGGCACAAGGGGATAATATAAATAGATTCCATCTTGATCATTAAACGTTCCCACAGTTCTACTACCACGTACCCAAGACATCGAGGTATTGACCCACTGTTGGCCTCACTCATTGGTGACTCAAAACAAATGAATAGATAGAAGATTGAGTTTATCAATGTCTCAGGATTGAGAGCCTATTGCTAGGGAATTATGAGAGCAAACCTTAAATTCGAGATAGTATTCCATAAGGTGCTTCTCATGGTCCTTTAATACATCCAATGTATCAGCACCGTGATCCAGAATCTTCCATTCTGATGATCGAGACAAATCACACTATCTCATAGTGATCAAAGTGCTACAACCTTATCAGATGAGATGCCCAGTCTCATCACTGGTTGTGAAGATGTTTTAAGTATAAGATTTGTGACACATGTCTCCTGTGTGTAGATCTTATCCATACACATATATCACATCTAATATATTAATAGGACCCGGTTCATCATGAACCATCATGTCATATATATTGGTCATGTGCATTAAGTAATAAAAACATCATTCATCTCATGAAAAGAAAGCATGATATTATTGATAAATAAATAAATGAATCAATTTATTACATCATCTGATGGATTGAGTCCATAGAATCTAACATTGCTACTAAAACCCCTTATTTTCTTCATTGCTCCATTTTCATCTACTTTTGTGTCCTGCTACCAAGTGAGGTCCACGTGCATGCAACCCTAAGTCGTAGCTCATCTGGTAAGGGACATATGTATAATAAAAAAGAACTGAACATCTGTGTTCAAAATAAATAAATAAAAGAAGATTCATGACCTCCGACTAGAATTTGGAGCCTTTTGATTTGCCCATTTTCATCTCCAAGTAACGTCATTTTTCTCTTCTTCTCCATCCCACCAGTCCTCCCTAGCAGCATTATTCGGCATATATATTGCCGCATTCCTAGCTTCGTCCTTAATAACAAGTTTTTTTCTTCAATTTAAATACAAAGAATGAGTGGAGAAAATTTAACTATTAAGCAAATTCTTCAGTTTAGGTGTGAAACGGGGACAGACATTTTCTATATGTGTGGAAAGAAGATGGGCATCCTCTGTTCTCTTGCCTTAATTATTATAAAATTATCTACTTATCTTTAAGTTTCCCTTTTAATGCTAATGAACTTCAATTTTATTTTAGGCAATGCATTGAAGTAAATATTTAAATCTATCACCGCATCTCATGCTTCTCCTTCTTGTGTATTTGTCACCACTATTGAAGAGTAGGCTTTTCCTGGAATTTGAATCCAACCAATGAGTGAAATCAAATGATTGCTGAATAAAAAAATTGCCAGTGGTGGCGAGTATAAAGAAATATAATTATATAAATATTACTTCATCACCTGACACCTTAGCTTTCTGCCCGCTTTCTAAGTATGGATTTGTAGCGTTCATGCTTAGAAACTTGAATTTTGAAAAAATTACCAAGTATCATTGCCCCTTATGTACTTAAGTTTATTCTAATATCTCAACTCACTATCTTTGCCTGCTCTCATATTTTATGGTCGGAATTTAAGAAGCAATGATAATAAAAAAGAATTCAAGAGGGAGATACATTATGCATACCCTTGCTTCATATTTAAAATGTGCATGCGCATAAAATTTATAAAAGAGAAGAATTAGCGTGCCTTTGTACTTTCTCTAAAAACCCTAAGTAGGTTCCACTCTCATGATCCTAAAAGTTGTGGCTCATCTTGTGAGGGACAATTTTTGGCCTCGAATCCAAAATTCGGAAGAATCCAAAATTGGGAAGCGAAGAGAACCCTCTTAAAAAAACAGAGAAACTCCAAAAACCAATTCCTTTCTTGTCTCTCCATCTCCTAGTAAGAATCGATTATCAAAGGTTTTTTTACTAGATTAGGGTTTTTATCTTTGGAAATATTGTAATTAAACTATTCAATTTCAGTTGGATTAACAAAGTTGATGTAATTTGATGAGTTTCCATTTAGGTCAGATTTGTTTTTTTTTTTTTTTTTAGGACAGATAAAAGTCGGAAGGTATCTTAAACATCATTGCTCCATGTGGATGCACCCCATACTTACCGGGATTTAGCTACATCGCACCCTTGCACTGGGGGGTGACGAACAAGCTTTTAGCGTCGTTGTCGGGGAGTGCCAGTAAATGTAACTTTCTAACTTTCCTTTTTAAATTGTGCATTATTCTTGGCATCTTTTTAGAAATATGAGGTGCATGCGTGCAAATTTTAAACTACCCTAATTGGAGTAGTAAAGTGCATGTAATGCTAGCAACCCACATCACTAATTTTTAGAAATCCCAAAAGTTACCAAAATTTTCCAACTTGCTTATTTTTAAGATTTATTTTTAGTAGTTAACTCCCTTAATGAAGGAAAGTAAACTAAGGCCTAAAGT
Source organism: Camphora micrantha (assembly GCA_003546025.1). NCBI lineage: Eukaryota > Viridiplantae > Streptophyta > Magnoliopsida > Laurales > Lauraceae > Camphora > Camphora micrantha. The sequence continues at coordinate 14,497,114 of QPKB01000010.1, forward strand.
TATGTTCTTTCGTTAAACTCGATGCCTAAGAAAAGCCTTGTCCTAATAGGGAAGAAAGTAAAGCTATTTTAGGCAAGTGATTTCTAAGTGGGACCGTTGTGACCTCACCACTGACCTAAGGGCTGGCCTGGTCGAGTTAACTTCATAAGATCGAGTTAAGAGCTAAGGTGCACTTTTTGACCTTTACTGAGGTTAGTTGTTTGTCTTAGGTTAGTCGACACTAATTTAAAAAAAAAATCCAAAAAATCCAAAATTCCCAAAAAGAAGGATAGGCCCTTGCCAATTTGCAAAGAGATTCAGGGCGCAGACTAGAGAGGAAGGAGTTTCTGATTAAGAGACCTATTGAATTTTTTTTACTCTCCAAATCCATCAAGTCCTTTGAGACAATCACAAATGGCGAGTGGGTCTGGTAGTGGCTATTGGAGATTTATACTAAAAATATACTTTATGTATTTGTCTATAACTGATTCATTTTTAGTATATTTTATTTTCTCATCTAACTCAGATTATATATGGGCAAATGGTTGCATTATTAATTATTATGCATGTGAGTGTCTTTTATTCTATAAAGTAGACAAGTTGGTGTGTAGAGTTTTACTTATACACGGAAGACTTATTTGTCGGTTCTTATGGAATTTAAGTTGTTGTTCACAATCTAGATGGATCTAGACACACCATTGAAACGATTGTAGCATGATGTTTCAGCGTGCTTGTCTTGGCTGCAGGAAACAGTATAGTTTTGACTCAATATGCTATTACGCTTTGTGTGTATTGAACTGGACCGTGTTTTTTGGTATATTGTCTTTATACTGCGTATATAAGATGATGAACACCCAAATGGTTATTATGAGTGTTTATACTCTTAATCCCGATGTAAATAATAGACACATACATTTAGTGTTTGGCATTTTGATTTACGAAGAAGTGAGATCTTTTATGGGTCAATAATCTCAGTGAATTGGATGACTACACTACGTGTATGGTGGATATTAGTTTATTGACAGACTTCACATCCCGTAATAGAGATTGATGATATCCCCTTAATGAAGCTTTTAAGTTTTGATTATGTCAAACCCTGCAGGTGGACTTTATGTCCGACATATCAAATAAGTTAAGTGTAAGGTCTCAAGGAATTATAAAGATATTGATTAAATATGGATGTTAGTAATTATTTAATCGATGGACATATGAAATCTTAACGTGGGAAGATTAATAAGCATTTAATAACAAGAAGCTCGAAATATTATTTTGAGAATAAGGACAGGAGTGCAATTACAATTGTTTAGTGGACTGAATTGTAATTTATGGCACTAGGATTCTAATTTGGGTCGAATTAGGGTTTCCTATTTCCATAAGGAGCCTATCTTTATTTCTTTCTTAAGGTCCCTATTGTAGCCTATAAATATGCGCTATTGCTCTCTACGTTAACATACAAGAATAACAAGAGAGAAATCTCAGTTTTAGAGAACAGAAGAGAATTCGCAGAAGAGGCTTACTCCCTAGTGTGAGTTCGAGCATATAGGAATGCAGTAGAAGATCTTGATGTTTTCGAGTTGCTATAAGATCGAGATTAAATTAGAGAGATCTCGCAGGTATGATCTAATCATATTAGTTGAAAATTATTTCCGCAGTAATCTGTACGCAATGTCTAGAGATCCTGGTTTTTACTTGTTTCTAACAATTGGTTTCAGAGCCGATCTTGATACTGCGTATGGATTGAAGGAAACATAGTAAGATTATAGGTTGCTATAAGGAAACATGGTCTGCTATTGTTGTAAGTAACCCCTGTTTTGCAGCGAAATATCTAACCCTTTTTTTGCAGCAACTGAGTTACTGATCTGGCTATCATGGTCACCATGCATGTATGTTATGTGAATGGATCCCATGAATTAAATTCATGGTTACTATTTTAACGTATTATAAACAAATTTTTATGGTGATGTAATTATATTGACATAGCATGTGAACTCCGTTCGTTAGGAGCCTTAGGGTTCAATGTAATTTTTTCTTAGATAAGTAATTATATTGAGATAGCATATGAACCTCGTTCGTAAGGAGGCTTAGGACTCAATGTAATCTCTTAAGAAGGGGCGTAGGTTCTGAACGCTGCCCCCTAGACCCCAGCGAGCTGACCGGGTAGCTCGACCCCAGCCGGGGGACACCCCCGGACCCCCTCTACAAAGCACACGTTTGAAGAAGTGGCAATCATGAAGACGAAAGGATCCTACTTGACCATGATAGCTAGGCATCTTGTGCTGGTTGTCATTCTTTTTTTTTTTTTGTGCTTGGATGTCTATTATTATCATTGCTTGCTAGATATGATATTAATCCTGTTTAATTATGTTTAGAATGGTGTAATTGTAAAGACATGGTTGCCTATTACTACTAGATTTTAAATTGGTCTTAATTAAACTGTTTTATAAGAACCCTCATTGTTAAATAACTAAGTGGGAGAGGGAACTTCTTCAGTTCCTACGGTCTCCATCATTGGTATGTAGGAGATGTAATTGATTTATGTGTTGACCTTGGAGTCTTCCTCCTAATCGGATGACTTAATTATGAAATCTCCAGTACAAACTTCCATATGGATGATTTAGGGTATTTATTAGTATAGGTCTCTTCTCCATCTGATGGGACCGAATACGGAATAATGGACCTTGATTTAAATGATGGTATACACATAGCTATAAATAACAATTTGCTCTCCATCTGAGCCAATTCTATTATTTATAGGACCAAAGTTATGACAGCTATTTGGTTTTACTTGGCATGGTTTGGTGCCTTGATAGTAGAACTAAAAGGTTATGTCCTATCTGAGCAAAATAATTATGGTAATTGTCCTCACATCGAGGCATATTATGCATTGGTGCTTTAGATTACTGTCGGATTCTTTTATTAATTGGCGGAGGGAGCCATTTTCTTTTTATTTGAATCCAAAGATTTATTTTTGCCCATCATAATTTGTTAATTATGTAAATCTCAGGTTTGAAGATGGGTGCCTTCAATCCACTTGCTGTAATTCTCAAAGAATACAAAGTCACTTGACCTAATTACATTGACTGGAAAAGAAATCTGGATATTGTGCTAATTGCTGAATAGTACAAATATGTGCCCACTGAGGTTTGCCCAGAGAAACCTGCAGAAGGATGTACCGCTGAGGTTGCCATCGAGACATACAAAAAATGGATGAAGGCTGATGAGATGGCGTGATGTTACATGTTGGCATCCATGTCAAATGTTTTGCAACATCAGCATCACTCCTGTCCCACTGCCTACGACATCATGTACAGTCTCAAGGAGATTTTTGGTGATCAGGATCGGGCAACTAGATAGGTTGCTATGAAAGAACTGTTTAATACTAAGATGGTTGAAGGTACCTCTGTAAGGGACCATGTTCTGAAAATGATGGGACACCTCAATGAACTACAGGTCTTTGGAGCTGAAATTGATGGGGAAACCTAGATCAATATCATTCTCCAGTCCTTGACAGATTCTTTTAAGAATTTTCGCTTAAACTACAACATGAACAAGCTCAGTTTTTCTCTGGTGGAATTACTCAAGGAACTTCAGGCTGCTGAGAGCCTTCTGAAAAAGCCACCTAGTGTTCACGTTGCCGAAAAAGGTTCTGTTTCTAAACTGAAAGGCAAGAAAAAACAAAAAAAGGCTCAGAATCGTAAGGAAGTTCCTCAAGGGGGCAACGGACTATAGGGCGGAGTGAAAAATCCTAAGGGCAAGTGTTTTCATTGCAAGCAAGCAGGGCACTGGAAAAAGCAATGTCAAACTTTTCTCAACAAAGTGAACAATAAAGGTAAATTTCATTCACTAGTTGTTGAATTATGTTTGGCGGTTGTATCTACCGGTACCTGGTGTGTAGATACGGTAACCATTAATCATGTTTACAATTCTTTGTAGAGGTTCTAGGAAACCAGGCAGCTAAGTGATGGAGAGATTTATTTGCTTATGGGTGATGCTGCGAGAGTAGCAGCAGTTGCAGTAGGAGACGTTTGTCTAAGTTTTAGTAGAGATAGGACTTTAATTTTAAAAGATTGTCTTTATGTTCCCTCCATAAGGAGGAATTTAATTTCTGTTTCCAAGTTGGTTAAAGAAAGATATTCTTTTTATTTTAATAAATTTGTGGTTATTAAGTATAAAAGGCGTTTTATCTGTTCTGGTTCATTGGTGGATGATCTTTATATTGTTGATCTTGTCTCTCCTAAACTGTAACTAACCGAATCAAATAACACAACTACACTACCATGTAAGAGAAATGAACCTTCTAAATTGAACCAAACGTACCTTTGACATTTATGCGTTAGACATATTAATCTACACCGGATTTCAAGACTGGTTACAAATGGTTCATTACATTCATTGGAAGTGGAGGCCATTCCAGTCTGCGAATCTTGTTTAGAGGGAAAAATGACCAAGCGTCCCTTTTCGGCAAAAAGGCTATAAAGCCAAAGAACCATTGGAATTGGTTCACTTTGACCTATGTGATCCCATGAATGTCCAGGCTAGAGGTGGTTTTGAGTATTTTATTACTTTCATTGATGATTACTCAAGGTATGGGTACATTTACTTATTGCGCCGTAAGTCCGAATGCTTTGAAAAATTCAAGGAGTATAGGGTGAAAACGGAGAAGCGTTTATCATAACACTTCGATCTAATCATGGTGGCGAGTACGTCTTTGGAGAATTTAGGGATTACTGGGGAAAAGAGGGGATTACATCCCGGTTGTCTGCACCAGGTACAACTCAACAAAATGGTGTAGCAGAAAGAAGGAATATAACAATTATGGATATGGTAAGGTCAATGATGAGTTATTCTGATTTGCCTAATTCGTTATGGGGGCATGCTCTAGAAACGGCTACATATATTCTAAACTTAGTTCCATCTAAGTCAGTACCTACTACACCCACAGAACTATGGACTGGGCGCAAACCCAGTTTAAAGCATGTTCGGATTTGGGGTACTCCAGCACATATGCTGAAAGGGAACGCAGATAAGTTGGAACCAAGAACGGAAGTTTGCATTTTCGTTGGCTATCCCAGAGGAACAAAATGTGGTTTGTTCTATAATCCTAAAGATCGAAAGGTCATTGTTAGCACCAATGCTCGATTCTTAGAAGAGGACTATGTAATGAACCACAAACCCAAAAGCAGAATTGTTCTAGAGGAATTGAGGGAAGAAAGACCTACCCAAAATTCTCCATTGCCAATAGCACGGGAGGAAACACCTCAAGCTGATGATACTTCAGGTGAAACCACCAACATGATGGGTGACCAGCCGGATCAGCATGTCGATGGTGGGACACCAGGATTAGTTTCAGCACAGTGTGACATTACTCATACACAGACACAGGGTATGCCCCGTCGTAGTGGGAGGGTTGTTCGTCAACCTGATCGGTATATGTTCTTGGGAGAGTCATATGACAAAGTCCCTGCTGAGCTAGATATTGAACCCTGTAACTATAATGAAGCACTCAAAGACAAAGATGTAGAACTATGACCACAAGCTATGAAATCAGAATTGGAGTCGACGTACCATAATCAAGTCTGGGATCTTTTAGAACCACTAAAGGGGATACAATCTATTGGTTGTAAGTGGGTATACAAGAAGAAAAGAGGGGTGGATGAAAATGTTGAAACCTTCAAAGCTAGGCTTGTTGCGAAAGAGTTTACTCAGAAAGAAGGTATCGATTATGAGGAGACTTTCTCGCCAGTAGCCATGCTGAAATCCATCCGGATTCTTTTATCCATTGCGGCTTATTTTGATTATGAGATTTGACAAATGGATGTCAAGACAACTTTTCTTAATGGGAATTTTGATGAATGTATCTATATGGTACAAACAGAGGGATTTGTAGCTGAAGGTCGTGAGCACATGTTGTGCAAGCTTAAGAAGTCCATTTACGGACTCAAGCAAGCATCTAGATATTGGAACATTTGTTTTGATCAAGCCATTAAATCTTATCGTTTCAAACAAAACCCTGATGAACCCTGTGTGTATAAGAGGTGCAGTGGAAATTTGGTGATTTTCTTAGTACTTTATATATATGACTTACTCCTCATTGGAAACGATGTTGGGATGTTGTCTTCGGTCAAAGTATAGTTGAGCAGTTAGTTCGATATGAAGAACTTAAGAGAAGCTAGTTACATTCTAGGGATCAAGCTCCTGCGAGATCGGAAACAAAGAATGTTGAGCTTATCTCAAGCGGTTTATATTGATACGATTCTTACGTGTTTTATCATGCAAGATCCCAAGAAAGGATTTCTTCTTTTCAGGCATGGAACCACTTTATCCAAGGATCAGTGTCCTAAGACACCTGATGAGATATAAAATATGAAGGAAGTACCTTATGCTTCAGCGATGGGAAACCTCATGTATGCAATGCTATGTGCTATACATGATATTTGTTTTGCCGTTGGCATGGTTAGCAGATACCAGTCTAATCCAAGGAAAGAACATTGAACTGTGGTAAAGCATATACTAAGTACCTTAAGAGGACTAGAAATTATATGCTGATTTACCAGGCCGAGAATTTGATACCCATTGGGTACACAGACTCGGACTTCCAGTCATATAATGATGTCAGAAAGTCGACCTCAGGATTTGTGTTTACCTTGGGAGGTGGAGCTATAAGTTGGAGGAGTGTCAAGCAGTCATGTACAGCTGACTCTACCATGGAAGCCGAATATGTGGCAGCTTCTGATGCGGCCAAGGAGGCAATTTGGCTCAGAAACTTCTTGATGGATCTAGAAGTGGTGCATTCGATAAAATCACCTATAATACTTTATTGTGATAATACCAGTGCGGTTGCTAATGCAAAGGAACCCAGGATGCATAAGAAGGGTACGCACATCCAGTGTAAATATCATCTCATACGAGAAATCGTACAGAGGGGTGATATAATTGTCACCAGGATTGCATCGGCGGAAAACCTGGCAGATCCTTTTACAAAGAGATTACCAGCAAAGAGTTTTGATAGTCATGTGGAAGGCATGGGGCTAAAATACATGTCAGCATGGTTTTGAGTCTAAGTGGGAGATTGTTGGAAATTTATACTAAAAACATACTTTATATATTTGTCTATGTCTGATTCATTTTTATTATATTTTGTTTTCTTATCCAACTGAGATTATATATGGGCAAATGGTTGCATTATTAATTATTATGCATGTAAGTGTCTTTTATTCTATAAAGTAGACAAGTTGGTGTGTAGAGTTTTACTTATGCATGGAAGACTTATTTGTCGGTTCTTATAGAATATAAGTTGTTGTTCACAATCTAGATGGATTTGGACACACCATTGGTGCGATTGTAGCATGATGTTTCAGCAGTCTTGTCTTGACTGCGGGAAACTGTATAGTTTCGACTCATTATGCTAGTACACTATGTGTGTATTGAACAGGACTGTGTTTTTGGGTTTATTGTCTTTATACTGACTATATAAGATGATGAACACCAAATGATTATTATTAGTGCTTGTACTCTTAATCCCGACATAAATAATAGACACATACATTTAGTGTTTGGCATTTTGATTTACGAAGAAGTGAGATCGTTTATGGGTCAATAATCTTAGTGAATTGGATGACTACACTATATGTATGGTGGATATTAGTTTATTGACGGAATTCACGTCCCGTAATAGGGATTGATGATATCCCCTTCAGGAAGCTTTTAAGTTTTGATTATGTCCAACCCTGCAGGTGGACTTTGTTTCCGACATATCAAATAAGTTAAGTGTAAGGTCTCAAGGAATTATAAAGATATTGATTAAATATGGATGTCAGTAATTATTTAATCGATGGATATCTGAAATCTTAACGTGGGGAGATTAATAAGCATTTAATAACAAAAAGCTCAAAATATTATTTTGAGAATAAGGACAGGAGTGCAATTACAATTGTTTAGTGAACTAAATTGTAATTTATGGAAATAGGATTCTAATTTGGGTCGAATTAGGGTTTCCTATTTCCTATAAGGAGCCTATCTTTATTTTCTTCTTAAGGTCTCTATTGTAGCATATAAATATGCGTTATTGCTCTCTAGGTTAATATACAACAATAACAAGAGAGAAATCTCAGTTTTAGAGAGTAGAAGAGAATTCACAGAAGAGGCCCACTCCCTGGTGCGAGTTCGAGCATATATATATATATATATATAGGAATATAGTAGAAGATCTTGAGGTTTTCGACTTGCTGTAAGATCAAGATTAAATCAGAGAGATCTCGCAGGAATGATCTAATCATATAAGTTAAAACTTATTTCCGTAGTAATCTATACGCAATATCTAGAGATCCTGGATTCTACTCGTTTCTAATAGTGGCAACAAAAATGACAACCGGAACAGCCATAATGACAATGATAATGATGGAGTGGTCAACCAAAGGGCTAAGAGTTTACAAATATACTTGCAACCCACATGGACAACCACACCTTCTTAAATGGTCATCCCATCAAATGTGGGGAATTTTGAAATAAAGTCGGGCGTGATACAATTTCTCCTAAGTTCCATGGCCTTGATTTAGAAAGTGTGTACTTGGACTTGATAGAAATTGCAGAAGTGTGTGGCACTTTACACTTCAATAATATTGGGGAGGACATAGTCAAATTCAGATTATCCCCTTTTTCATTGAAGGAGAAGGCAAAAATATGGTTACATTCCCTTAGGCCTAATTCGATTAACACTTGGAATGTTATGGAGCGAGAATTCCCGAAAAAGTTTTTCTCGCTTCACCAAACCAATACTTTGAGAGGAAATGTGATGAATTTCAAATAGAAAGAAAAAGAGCCTTTCTTCAAGTGTTGGGAACGCTTCAAAGAGCTCTTGCAAGCTTGCCCACATCATGGATTCGAATCATGGCACATAATTGGCCTGTTTTATGATGCGTTAACCTCTGAAATGCACCAATTCATTGAAACGATGTGCAATGGTGAGTTTTTGAACAAAAATCCATATGAAGCATGGAATACTTAGATGCTCTTGCAGAAAGTGCCCAAAATTGGGACACTTCGGATGGACTTAATACTAGGGAAGTCGAATAATCCTAAGGGAGGGGGAATATATCGACTTTAGAAAGTTGAAATGGACCTCAATGTAAAAGTAGCCTCCCTAACTAGAAAAATTAAAGCCATGGAAATGGGGAGAAATAAACAACCTGTCACCATGTGTGGTATTTGCAACTGTAACACTCATTCTTCGGAGGATTGTGTGACAATACCTACTTTCAAAAAGGTGTTACAGGAACATGCAAATGCAACCAATGCATATCAGAGGCCGTTCAACACTCAACTCGGTAACTCATACAACCCCACCTGGAGGAATCATCCTAACTTCAGTTGGAGGAATGGGCCCAACTCTAATTAGGCTTTGGTCCCCCACAAAGACCTACATATCAAGGTGGTGACTTCATGCCGTTAACACAAGGAGTCCAATACACACCACCCCGTCTGCAATCTCAAAATAGGTTTTTGGAGTATCTATAGACAAGTTTAATTCAGACTTAGAATTCCATCGTTCAAAACAATTAGTTAGTCGTAAAGACCAGTCTTTGCGGTTTGGGTTTATTGTTGTCTCCATTATTTTCTGGACTTCCCAATTTGAAACCTGCACTTGCTCACTTGTTTACGAGTGTAGGGGTAGCTACTTTATGAGTAATCCCATATTTCTTTAATAGATTCTCAATAATCCGATTACAAAAGTGGGTACCCCCATCACTAATGATAGCACAAGGAGTTCCAAATCTAGAAAACACATTCTCCTTAAGAAATTTCTTTACTGAACTTGTATCATTTATTTGGCAAGGGATTGCTTCAATCCACTTGGATAAATAATCAACAGCCACTAGGACATGGTGATAACCAAAACTTAGACAAATGGTCCCATGAAGTCTATCCCCCCACACATCAAATAACTTAAGTACCAAAATAGAGTTCAAAGGCATCATATTTCTTCGAGGAATGCTCCCCAACTTTTGGCAATGCTTACATGCTTTGTAAAATTGATAGACATCTTTAAACATGGTAGGCCAGTAAAACCCAAATTGTAGGATTTTAAAAGAGGTCTTTTTGGGTGGAAAATGGCCTTCACCAGCATGTGTATGGCAAAATGAGATGACACTGTGTTGTTCATTATCTGGCAAACCTCATGATGATTTGGTCTAGACAATATTTAAAAAGAAATGGATCATCCTAGAAAATTTTTTTGCCATTAAAGAAAATTTTATTTTTATCTTGTTGTGACCAATTTTCTCGAACAGTGCCCATAACAAGATAATTAGCAATACGCGCACACCAAGGGGCTGGGAAATAGTGAACAATTGTTCGTCAGGGAATTGGTCTCGTATTAGTATAGGCTTCAAAAAATCAGAAATGATAAGTCTAGATAGATGGTCTACCACTATATTTTCTACTCTCTTTTTGTCACGTATTTCTAAATCAAACTCTTGGAGTAGTAGGATCCATCTAATCAATCTAGGCTTCACATCCTTTTTGGAAACAAGGATTTAAACTTCGAGTGATTAGTGAAAAGAATGATTTTGGATCCTATTAGATATGAGCATAATTTGTCCAAGGCAAATACTACCGCCAACAATTCTTTCTCGGTAGTGGAATAATTAATCTGTACATTGTTCAATGTTCTGCTCGTGTAATATATTACGTAAGTCTTATTATCCTTATGTTGCCCAAGGACTACACCAATCGCATAGTCGAAGCATCACACATCAATTTGAAGGGCATACTCCAATCTAGAGGTTGCATAATAGAAGTGGCCGTCACCATGCCTTTTATCTTGGTAAAAGCCTCTTGGTATGCTTTAGTCCACTTGAATTCTACATCTTTCAACAAAAGGTTGTATAGTGGTCTGGATATAGCACTAAAGTCCTTAATGAACCTTTTGTAGAAACCAGCATATCCTAAGAATAATCTTGCATCCCTTACTGTCTTGGGTACGGGCAAACTAGCAATCAAATCTTTCTTAGATTTATCAACTTCTATTCCTTTGGAGGAAACTGTGTGACCTAAGACTATTCCTTGGCGAAGCATGAAGTGACATTTTTCCCATTTCAGCACTAGGTTCTTTTCTTCACATCTGATAAGGACTTTCTCAAGGTTCCTTAAGCAGTCCTCAAATGAATCGCCAAAGATAAGAAGTCATCCATAAAGACTTCGAGAAACTAATCTACCATGTCGCAAAATATGCTCAACATGCATTTTTGAAAATTGGCTGGAGCATTACATAGTCTGAATGGCATTCTTTGATAAGCGAAGGTTCCAAATGGATATGTAAAGGTGGTTTTCTCTTGGTCTTCCGGTGCTATCTTAATCTCGTTGTAATCAGAATACCCATCCAAAAAACAATAATATGGGTGGTCGCTACCCTTTTTAAGATTTGGTCAAGGAAAGGTGGGGAAAATGATCTATACGTGTGACCCCATTTAATTTTCTGTAGTCAATGCACAGTTGCCAACTAGTGGGTACTCAAGTTGGAACAAGTTCTTCATTTGAATTTTGGACTACAATGCGCCGGCTTTCTTTGGAACAACTTGGGTAGGCTAACTCATTGACTATTCAAAATTGAATAGATTATACCCACATCTTGAAGTTTAAGCACTTCAGCCCTAACCACTTCTTGCATAGTTGGGTTGAGTCGGTGTTACATCTGTCTAGAGAGTTTTGCATTTTCCTCCAGATATATGTGATGCGTGCACACATAAAGGTCAATGCCCTTTATATTGGCCATAGTCCATGCTATGGCATCTTTGTGCTGCTTAACTAGATTCAAAGGTTGGACCTCTTAATCCTTATCGAGGTGTGATGAAATAACCAACAAGTATGTGTCATCCTCCCATAAACATGCGTATCAGAGATTCAAAGGAAGGGGTTTTAACTCAGGTTTGGGTGGTGTAACGCCCCACCCCACACGCAAGCATGATATTGTCCGCTTTGGCCTACGGCCCTCACGATTTTATTTTTGGTGGCCATCATCAACCCATCAAAAGGCCTCATGCAAGGTAAGGGTGCAGTAGTTTACCAATCCCTGTAGCCTGCCAGCCCTCTTGCCCCGCCCACATTGAAACCCACCCACTTGCACCAAGATTGTAGCTTGCCAGCCCTCTTGCCCCGCCCACATCAAAACCCACCCACTTGCACCAGACCACAGTAGGGATCTACACTCGAATTAGTTAAGAGTATGCTCTGATACCATTTGTAACGCCCCACCCCACATGCATGCATGATATTGTCTGCTTTGGCCCACATGCCTCATAGTTTTGTTTCTGGTAGGCCTCAACCCACCAATAGGCCTCATGCAAGGTAAGGGTGTAAGCTCTATATATAGTCCTAATCACTTTCCTCTCTATAGTCGATGTGGGACTCCAGGGTGTCACAAGTGGCCTCACGTAAGAGGGAAGAGATTGAGTACCAGTTGGTATGAGCTCCTCAAATTGAGGTTTTGATGCTAACAATGTCATCTGGGGGGTCTATAAAATTGGCCAAGGGTTCGCTTAATTCCATTGTGTCTAAAGAAAAGGAGTTGGAGAACTCCTCAAAGGTTTCTTGAACAATGGATTCGATGAGATCTACTTGTTCGAATTTAAGACCACCATCCCACATTTGTTTGCAGACATTAAAGATATTTAATTCAATTTTCATGTTCCCGAAAGAAGTTTCATGACTCCGTTCTGGCAATTTATCAATGCATTAGATGTGGCCAAGAAGGATCATCCCAATATCACCGGGATTTGTGTGCTAGGGTTGGCCACTGGTTGTGTGTCAAGGACAATAAAATCTATTAGGAATTAGAATTTGCTTACCTGGACCAAAACATCCTCTATCACCCCTCTCAGTTTCTTTGTAGACCTATTGGCCAGCTAAAGAGTGACCTGAGTAGGTTTCAGCTCACCTAGCCCCAGTCATTCGTATACTGAGTAGGGCAATAGATTAACACTAGCCCCTAAATCAAGCAGTGCTTGCTTGATCTAGAAATTTCCAATGATGCATGATGTAGTGGGGCATCCTAGATCCTTGTATTAAAAAGGGGAGTGTTTTGTTTCAAGATAGCGGTAACTTGTTCGATCAAGAATGCTTTCTTTTGGACATGCATCCTACGCTTGACTTTACATAAATCATTTAAGAATTTTGCGTAGGATGGGATATGCTTGATTGCATATAAAAGTGAAATGTTGATTTTAACAAGTTTGAAGATATCTAAGATCTTTGGGTTAGGGGTTATTTGCTTTGGCATATTTAAGCGTTGGGGAATGGGGCTACATGCTTGTATACTGGTAGTTCAATCTCCTTTTCCTTAGCATCGATAGTTTCTTCCATGACTTCCTTAGAGTTAGACTTGATTTGGGATATTTCTGGATCCGAGGATCAGGTTGTTTATCTTTTCTTGGATCTTCAATTGGAATCTCTTTGCCATTCATAAGGGTGGTCACAGCCTGAACCTGCTCCCATGAGGTAGAGGTACCTAAGTTGGCCACTTCATATGTCCCTTTGGATTAGGCCGAGGTTGGGCTGGGAAAGCCCATTTCTCCCTAATCTGAAGTGTATTATTGATTTGGCCAATTGAGGCTCTTACCTCCTTTTGGAAGTCATGGAATGTTTGCTGGTTGCTTTGGTTGATGGAATTCTGAATTTGAATAAAGTTGGTCAACAAATCTTCTAAAGACCTATTTTGAGATTACGGAGGAGGTGGTGTGCATTGGACTCCCTGGTTAGGGGGTACAAAGTTACCAGCTTGAGTTGTAGGTCTTGGGAGGATAGGTGCCTGGTTAGCATTTGACAAGTTTCTCCAATTGAAATTGGGGTGGTTCCATTAGTTGGGATTGTATGTGTTACCTATTTGATTTGTGAACAGCCTTTGATTAGCATTTGTAGTGTTGTCCTTTTATGCAACACTTCTTTGAATGTGGGGATTGTTGGACAATCCTCAGAAGAATGAGTGTCGCGTTCATAAATTTCGCAAGCTTGAGTGGGTTGTTTTCCTTTCCCTAACTCTATGGCCTCTATTTTTCTTGTTAGGGAAGCTATTCTAGCATTAACATCATTTTCTTCATTTTTCAATAGGTACATTCCCCCTCTCTTAGAGTTATTCGATTGTTTTAAGTGCTCGATCCCACAGACATGTCCCAATTTTGAGCACTTTCCATGAGAGAATCAAGATATTACCACGCATCATCTGGATCTTTGCTCAAGAACTCCCCATTACACATTATCTCAATGAACTTCTTGATTAGAGAATCCTTTCACTTTAATCGTTTGGATGAGTCACGATGCCAAATCGGTGGTGATCTTGTGCTCATGCACTATGGGATCAAGAAGGGCGGGTTTTCAGTTTTATGATTATTTTTTTTCCTTCTTTTTTATCTTTATTTTTTTTTTTGTGATTTTTTACCTAAAAAGGCAACTAAACTTAAAATAACCTTACGAGTCTCCTTAAATCAATAACCATTGAGGATCGAGCTTTGACGCTTCACGGATGCCACTTATAAGGGCCAATAATTCAGCTTTGTTGCTGGAGCCGAAACCAACCGGGCTTGAATAAGAAAGAAGAATGGTCCCTTCTATATCACTAATGACTCCCCCTAAGCGAGTGGGGCAGAGATTTCCACAAGCACTAGCATCAAAATTTAGATTGAGAGCACTTGGAGGGGGAGGATACCATCTGGAGAGAGCTCTAGAATGTATAGGGTGAGAGAATACCACTTCCTTACAATTATGAATTATGGAATTAATGGGTATGCATTTGAAAAGAGGAAAAAAAGATACCCAACTAGCCAATAAATGTTTAAACTTTTTTCACCAATGTGCTTACATCTAAAGATCTACCTTCAAAGCACCTCAAGTTCCTCTCTTCCAAATGGACCAAATGACCGCCAAGAAAAAGATAGTCCACATTGTCCTTCTCCTTTTGAGACCCACACCTAACCTCCAAAACTCAAATAAAAAAAGAAGAGAGTTGGGGATGGGCTTGAAACCATCCAAGGGTCGATCTCAATAGGTACCGAGCTATTTGACAATTTAGCAACAAGTGAACGATAGATTCCTCTCCTGCCAAGCACATTGGGAATGCATTAACGATGATAAGTCCCCATCGTTTGAGATTATCCATTGTTAGAATGTGTCCTAGCAAAGCCATCCACTCAGAAGCCATCACCCTCCGGGGACTTTGATACTCCAAAGGCTAGCCCAATTGATATGCGTGGCCACCACCACCCTAGTCATAGAGGCAAAAAAAAGATGCAACCCAGAACATGCCATCAATCGTAGGCATCAAAATTCTTCTATCTTTACCATCAGTAGGGATGAAAACTTATCAAATCTTATTAAGCAAAGAGCGGAATTGAAATTCCTCCACCTCATTTAAGTTCCTTCTGAAGGCAGACCCACAAATAACACAATCTCTTGTCCTCTCCATATAGTCAATAACTTTGGCTTCTTGATTGCTAGCACAATTGAACAATTCTGGAAAAGTAGACGGCAAAAGATGATCCCCCACCCACAAATCTGTCTAAAAGTATATTTTATCCCTTTACCCACTCTAAACCTCACTTACCTTAAGAACAACTACTTAGCAGTTAGGACCCCTCTCCATAAAGCGGAGAAACACGGAAGAGGATCTCGGATTAGCCAACCATCTCTAGAAATGTCATATTTGCAAAAGATGACCTGCTTCCATAAACAATGAGAATCATCTCCTAATCTCCACAGCCATTTGCCTAATAGGGCCACGTTTATCTCCTTCAATGGTCTGATACCTAGACCACCCTCCTTTGGATTACAAACCTATGACCACTTTACCAAATGAAATTTATTCTTCTCTTTCCTATTCAAAAGGAAATTCCATTGCAACTTCTCAATTTGGTTTATAACCTCCATGGGGAACTTGAATGACGACATTAACTAAATTGGTAGATTAGCCAAAGCTACTTTAATCAAAGTAATTATGTGCCCCCCCACCCACCCCCCCCATGGGGAACTTGAATGACGACATTAACTAAATTGGTAGATTAGCCAAAGCTACTTTAATCAAAGTAATTATGTGCGCCCCCCCCCCCCCCCCCCCCCCCAAAAGGAAAGTAATTTTCCTTCCATAGGGATACCTTTCTCTCCATCCTATTAATCACTGAATTCCACAATAGAAACCGAACCATGACAGAGTGGGAGACCTAAGTAGGAAGAGGGAAGGGATTCAGCTTTGCAACCAAACAGATCAGCAAACGTAGCTAGGCAATCCTCATTCACCCTTACACAAATCATCTCACTTTTGAAGAAATTTACCCTCAAGCCTGAGACTGCTTTAAATTATTGCAGGATTGCCTTGATATTGCAGATTTGGGTCTCATTGGCATCACAGAAAAAAAGAATATCATCGGCAAACTGAAAGTGAGATTTCCTCTACTCCACGAGAAGGTCAGAAACCTTTGATAAGGTTAGCATTATTTGCCGCATGCAACATCGTACCGAGAGCTTCACCCACTATAACAAATAGGAAAGGGAGAGAGGATCACCCTAACGGAGACCTCTAGAGGCAGAAAAGAACCCAAAAGAAAATCCATTGATAAGAATAAAAAAAGTGGCCGAATTCAAACATTCTGAAATCCACCCTTGCCATTTTTCACCAAAGCCCATTCTTCTCGTCAAGTAAAGCAAGAGCTCCCAATCCGCACTATCATAGGCTTTCTCTAGATCCAATTTACAAATGATGCCAAGCTTTCTTTCCTTAAATCTCGAGTGGATGCACTCATTAGCGATTAGAACACCGTCCAAGATTTAGTGATCATGGACAGAAGCTCCTTGAATGGTAAACTATTGGATAACATAAACAAAAGGAGTCCATTTGAAACTGCTGGCAGAAGAGATGTTGCACTCATGGCTTTAGAACATTATTATAAAAGGACTAAAATTAGAGCAGCCCTGTCCACATTGGAACAATCCCCTATTGTAGTGTAAACTACAGGTGCAATATAGTATCCATTTAATAAAGTCTAACAAAAAATTGCATGGAACATGCATTAAAATCTGAAGGTGCAAGAAAAGCAATGAAGCAACATTTTAGAATAGAAAGAAATATAAATTATTTTTATTTCTTCAATCATGAAGCAATATTTACAGTATAGAGAACTATTTTGTATTTCTCCATCATGTAACAACATGAGTACATACAAAGAAGAAACATTCCTTTCTGACAACAAAGAGTACACAGATTCACACATGGCAGAAGGGAATCTGCCGCAAGATAGGCAATTGCCTGAGTAATGACAACATTGCAAGAAGATATTATCAACATTACTGGGAACAAGAGGCGGAGTAGTGTATATGCCTACATGCCACTATGATTGAAGACCATTGTAAAAGACATATTCATTGCATGGGGAAAGTGTTCTGAGTCATATAGCAACCAGCTTTATCATAAAGTAGTACAAGGCAATAGTAGAGAATGATAGAACAGAAAGCTCTCACCTCCTAACTTTGGACGTTGTAACAATAAAGTTCTACATCCTAATCCCCGAGTTGGAAGATTGCCTCCTTACTGACTTCAAAATAATTCACCCCAGCTCTGCAGATAACAAGAAGTAGTTCCAAAAACCACAGAAAGGGAAGGTGCTTAATTCTCATTCAATAACTTATCATGCTCATCGCAACCTGATAGTTTCATTTGGAAAAATAACATTGGGATTTCGTATATGAGGATTTAGTGCCGCTAGCTCCTTCCATTTGGCTCCAGTGCCATGAACGCGTGAAGAAATGCTCTAGAGAGTATCCCCGGCTGAACGATTGCAGTCACCTGAGGAGATTTTATAACAGCCTTGGATTTCATAAATGGATGCTTGTTGCTCTTCCCTACTCTGTTGGCAAGCAACCAGCGAGAACTAGATTGTTGTTGCATTTTACCGCCCCAAAGATTTTTCTTAGTAGGTTCTATTTTTATACCAGCAACATGGACTTCAGTGATTTTAATCTGAGGGATTGTAACTTCATCTCCTCTTTCTTCTCCTTTTCCAGCAAGGGCGGTTCAGGCTCATCAGCTTCTTCACCATTTCCATTCAATGAGACATTGCTGTATATTATGGGTTTAGGAGGAATAAACACCCTCTCTACTTGAACGAGAGCAAGCATTGGAGTGTCAACTGGCTCATAGTTCTGCAGTGGATTCCGAAGTAGTACCATCAATGCTACTGTGAAGTTGTTCCACAATAAACTACACCTTCTACCAGAACATTTGCCTGCTCTTTTGTCCCCTTTCCAACATAACATGATTAGCAAGCTGAATACAATATATTGTTTGCAAAGACCATGATGTTGCTAAAGATGAATTAAAAAGTGGTTATAAGCTGGAAAGAATCTGAATAGCAAAATATTTCTTTAAAAACTGAATTGTCTGAAGCTCTTACAAAAGTAAGTCACTTAGAGGTAGAAAATAATAAAATGGCAGATGAATTGACTGTTGAAGCACAAAAGTGTGGTTTAATGACTCACGATATGAAAACTTTGAAAGCTGAAAATACCGACTTGCAAGGAAAACTCAAGATGGTTCTTTCTGGGCTAGAAACAAGCAAGGCTTCCCTCAACAGGATGAATACTGGGTCTAAAAAACTTAATGATATTCTAAGCAGTCAGAAGGCAAAGACTAACATGCATGACATTTGCTATATTGACGGGGCATCTACATCAAAAGCCAAAGGTTTTAACTATTTTGTTCAAAATTTAGTCACTACTAATCCTACTGTTCATGTTACAAGTACAGCTGCCAAGAAGAAGAGTGTGCCACATCCTGAATGAATTCCCACTTGTTATCACTGTGGAATTAAAGAACACATTCGACCCTATTGCAATAAGTTGCGAAAGTCACTAAACCAAAAGCAATGGAAAAGGCAAAAGGAAGAGTCTCCAATGAAAACCAAAGCTGTCTGGGTCAAGAAAGAAGATCTTCCATCTGTTCTTATACACACTTTGCTGAACCATTTGAATATGCAAGTGTGTGTACCAAAGCTTCATCACCCCTGATCTACTAGATCAAGCCCCCATCCCCAGTGCTGATACAAAGATCAATTTGAGGGGGAGCTGTAGTATCCAGATTGACAGAAGCTGCTTGCAGAATCTTGCTTGTCAATTATGGACCAAAAGGGGGAGAATATTGAAGCTAGGGGGAGCTTGGTGCTGAATAGAATAAAAAGTTCAATTTGAGTCAGAGACAATGCAGTTTTTTTTATTGTGCTGATTTTTTTTTTAATTTCAATGTATTTTGGGTTTCATTTTGGATAGATCAAATTGTATTGTCTTAGGGAGTTTTGTCCATGAATAGCCAAAGGAGGAGATTGTTAGGTTTTTTAGTATTGGCTAAATTCATTGGTTGGACAAAACTCTGGGTCTCTTGAGTTGTAATTTTTTTTAGAAAAAGTCTCTGAAGATAGAAGATTGGAAGGACTCAGAAAGCTGAAGAAAACATGCTGGTGCTGAATTTCCGGATCAACCAGAATGGGGTCCGCTCGAGTGATCATCTCATCCGCTTGAGCGAAGGCAAGATAGAAAGCCCAGATGCCTGACAGAAGAGAACTTGCACTGAGACAGAATCTCATCCGCTCGAGCGGATGGTGGGTTCGCTGGAGCGAACTGGTGCGCAGATTTTGGAAAAGTCTCATAATCAAGATTTTAGTAGTGTTTCTTTTAAGACTATGTTTCCCAATTTGAATCCTACTTGTGTACTAAGTCTTAGGAACGAATTTGGGGCTATATATAGGGTGTTTCTCTCAACCCTAAAGGTAAGGAAGATAAAGACCACCACTACTCTCATTAATCTAAGTCAGAGATATTTTAGAGAGAGTTTATTTTTTAGAGCTATTGAGAGACTGTTCTAAAGGGCTGCTCTAGAAGGTCATTGCTGCTTCTATATTTCTTGTAGAAGATTGATCATGTTGATTGTCAAGGTGATAGGAGATCAAGTAAGGAGAACGTGGCACGGTGGATGTCATGTCAGTAGATTCTTTGCAAGAATAACTATAGTCCTTATGTCAAGGTACAGACTGAGGTAAAGGAGCTTGTGAGTATATCTTGTAATTGTTCGTGAACTCTTGATTTCTAGTTCGTGGTTTTTCTCCCTGGATAGGGTTTCCACGTTAAATATTGTGTCTGCCTTCTTGTGGTGTGAGATTGGTCGATAGCTAGTTCTATATTGCCTAATTGGTTTATTTCCGCTGCATTGTTTGGTTAAATTAAGACTAGTAATCCATTCTAGTAGCACCTAAAGGTAATTTCACGCTGTCACTCATTGGAGTAGAAGTGCAGACAGCATCTTTGTGATCGATCAAAACTACTTGATCGAAGCAACTCCAAAGTGTGATTTATCCGAGTCCAGATCCTGTTAGGCATTATCCCACGGTGGTGATTGTAAGTAGACCTATCACAGTTCACCATGTCACCGTGTGTAGCCCGTCCCTTCCAAGGCATGGGCTGCCCACGGTGACATGGCAGACTGTGATTGGTCCACCCACGCTCACCGTGGGTCAAGACCCAAATACGATTGTAAACTGACTTTCTAGGACTTGTGGGTTATGGGTTCAGCTGCTCTTGAGCCATACTTTGATGAGTTGTGCCGCTGTGGCCAGCTAACTTGTAGGCAACCTAGATTGGGTACAATTTCAAGTGCTCCTTGGGTGCACCATATCAATGGCAATTGGATGTTTTTGTCTTAATTAGAAGGTTTGTTCATCAGGGGGTGACACAATTCCCATTTCTAGTGGTGTCTTTTTTTTTTTTTTTTTTTTGATAATGCAAGTTCCAGCCTTTTGCGCCAGAGTAATCCCGATGGGCCTAGGAGAGAAAGTCGGGTAAAATCCCCATGCGGCCCTAGTGTGGTAGTACGGTTTTGAACCCACAACCTCCAAGTGCAAACCGTGGTCCTAAGCCAATTGAGCTACCCTTTAAGGTTAAGTGATCTGACAACATATTTGCAAAAGTGATCAGATCCAATCAGTTGGACTACAATGGCATATAATAGTAGAAAACCCACCTTTTGGGGTCCACTAAAGCTGCCCATGTGTTGAATGGTTGGAAATAAATAATATTGCCACTTAGGTATGTCTCAATCTTCAATTTAATTCGATGATCATAATTTTCAATAATTAAATAGTTGGGCTGAATTGCCTTTTCCTTTATTTCCAAGAACCCTGTAGCTCTGAGCCTAGGTCATGTTATAGATGGCCATTCAAAACAGTGTTGGACTTGTGCTTCCCATGAGTGGAAGGAGTGGAACTTCTCTGTGGAGTGCACCAATTGAAAACTCGAATTGCCTCATTCGCAAGAACGTTACTGAGCCACCCTGACAATGAGTCAGGACTGATAGCATAATATCATTCCAATTGCAGTCATATTCATACCAAAGACTATATATAAGGTGGGGTATGTGGATATGAATGCGTTGGATCAAACAAATCTGAACCCAACCTAAAATAAAGGAGTAATTAGGACAATGCCGACAATTGGACCAGATCATTTTCTTAAATCAATGGTTGATGTGTTCCTAACATTTGACTAATTGATTCCAACCGAAAAAGATTATCATCATCCAATGGGCATTAATTATCTTATGATTTTCTATATTTTCAACATTGTATTGGATATTCCCTCTCACATTCCATGTGTAGAGGTTAGTTTTGAATTTTAAATTGGTGGGACTATCATAGTTCCTGTCTCTTTTCATATGCATAGAAGATTTGAAGAATAAAACCAAACAAACAAGCTATTATCTATCTCTTTCCACATGGTGACACTGAAGCTGTAGGGCGTGTTTGGCAATTAACTAGTTAAAGTAAAATAAAGTGAATCCAGACAAGAAATGACAAGGGGTCGTATCAAAAGTACATAATTTTAAAATTCTCTCTGAATTTTTCAAAAAAACTAAAAAAGCAACCTCATTTCTCCACTAAAAGACGAAAAAAAAACTCCACTTTCTATAAAAAAAAGTAAAAAAGATTCCATACCAAACAACTAAAAATAAAACACCATCATAACACCTTATATTTTATTCTCTCTTGATTTGATGCTTCGCCTCACCATACTTCAATTCACCATACATTTTCTTTTTCGGGCGAGGCTATGTGTAGCGTTATTACAGTGCAGCGTCTCTCTCATTAAATGAAATTGTCCCACGTCACCACAAAAATAGGGAATCGATTCCATCTTTTCCCAAACTACTTTGCAAACTTTGCATTTAAAAATCTTTTATTTATTCTTGAAATACCCTAAATACTCTTACTTTATCTTCGGATTTCACTCATCATCTCACGTCTCTCTTGCACAACTCCTACTCTCGGAATTGAGTAGTGGCCTCTTTTATTTGTCCATTTGCCACGATCATTTGCATGGATTCTTTTGTAGGCTACATAAAAACAGCTAAATCAATCGAATAAATTTGAAGGTGGCACCATATTTCTTAGGATTTAATTTCTAAATTGTTATTTTTAAAATGTACAACAAAGTTTTATTATTTATTAACATACTTATTTTTTTCAAATGTGCAGCATATCTCTTTATCATTTAATGACTTATTAATTTAAAATATAAAATATTTTATTAATATTTAAGAGCTTACATTTTTTTATTGTCTCTCTCAACATAACATAAAAAATCCTATCTAGAGATAGTGTTTATAGGATCCTATGAGCCTAATTAAATCTGTCAATGGGATTTATATTAAAATCTAAACCGCATGAAGTCACAATTTCCTTTACTACTGTGTGGGGTGTTTCGTAAACACCGAGATTAGTCTCGGCTTCGGTAACGGTACCAGCCAAATCTATCTTTATCTCGGCTTTATGCAGTTCGGCAATAGTGCCAGCTTATACCGAGCTTAAGCTAGCTTCGGTAACGGTACCATCTAAGCTCACCTTGGTCTCGGCCTGATGCAGCTCGGCAATAGTGACAGTTGTTCGCACCTCGGCAACAGTGCCAGGAAGCATCTACATTTGACCTCGGCATCTTCTTCAGATCGGTCTATTTGGCCGAGATGAACACCGAGGGCCAAATTCATAATTATACTTCTATGAACGTACAACGGCATGGGCACCGGTTGTAGATAAGAGGATGACCTTATTTGGCAGCCGCAACCGCAGCCATATAAAAGATTGATGTATGGTCTGATGGGACAGTACCTCTACCTACCCCCACTAAGGGTACAAGGTATAATCCGATGTGACAGTGCCTCTACCTACCTCCACTGACGATACGGTCTGATAGGACCTCCGTCTTTATATATGCATGAGGTAAAACCACCCAAGGTATGCAAATGCAATAGACACATAGCTCCCCCTTCTTCTCTGTTCACTCATCCTTTGTTCAGTGATTGCACTAACTTAGGCATCAGAGTGCCTTCGGCTAACTGCAGCCAAGGGCTATGACCTTCCTTCTTCCTTACCTTTCAGGTTTTAGGAGCTATTGTCTTTCCTAGAAGCTTTCCAGCAAATCCTACTTAACTAAGTCCGTAATTTTTAGGCACTTACAATTGGCGCCGTATGTGGGAAGGACATCAAAGTAAATCCATAATCATCATGCCTCCAAAAACCAGAAACGGCGAAGGTTCATCAAAGGCCTTATCGCCATTGGCTTTGACAACACCACTTGTGTTGTCACAGTTACCACCAGTATTGCAAAATCAATTATTGTTAGAATCACACGATCACTGAGAGGGGGGGAGGGTGAATCAGTGATGTCTCAATACTTTTTACTTGAATATAAATAAGTCCAAATAATCAAAGCAGTAAAATAATAATCAAGCAACCACAGGAACACAAGGTTTTAACGTGGTTCACTCAAAGGTTACGTCCACGGTGCAACGACTACCCGGACACCAATCCGAAGCTAGTCTTACTGATTAATTTTGAAGATTCAACTTCAAGGAGCACCCACCCCTTATTCAGATAGCACCCACTATCTAGGAAGCAACAACTCCCTTTACAATTCGTCTGCACCAGTAGACGGGATCACCAAACCCCAACACCAAGCACCCACTTGATGTTTTACAAAGATTAGAGAAGAACCCTTTACAGAAATTCATTTCTACAATCTCTCACTCTCAATCCCATACAAATCGGATCTTTAATAAATATGAATTGAGAAATACTTATCTAAAGGAACTACTGATGAAGAACCATCTTCTTGATGCAGAGTTTCTTCTTGACTTGTTGTAAAAGAATCATAGCAATATCTCCTTGCAAGCTCACACACCCTCACAAATCTTCTCTCTTTCTGTGTGTGTCTTTTCAAAGATCCCTAGCATGCCTTTTTATAGGATTTCCCAACCCTAATTCGTGATTGCAAAAAGGCTAGGAGAGGTTTTGGAAACTCCTTCAAGGATAGGAAGAGATCCCCTATTTTTTCTCGCGCAAGTTTCTGTTTTGAGAACTCCTTCAAGGATTGGAAGAGATCCCCTGTTTTTTCTCGCGCAAGTTTCTATTTTGAGCTCTGCCCTTGACCGAGCTTTGCGCTTGACTGACCTTAGTGCTTAACCATGCACTGCGCTTCACCGACCTCAGTGCTTAACCACGCACTGCGCTTTACCGACCTCAGTACTTAACCACGCACTGCGCTTTACCAACCTCAGTGCTTAACCACGCATTGCGCTTTACCGACCTCAGTGCTTTGCCGAACTGACCGAACTCAACGCTTCGCCAGTGCTTTGCCGAACTGACCGAGCTCAACGTTTGATTCTTCTTTGAGCTCTGCGCTTCGCCGAACTGAGCTGTCATGGCCAAGCTCAGTGCTTTTACCGAGCTCCATTCTTTTACCGAGCTTCGTTCTTTTACAGAACTCCATGCTTTTACCGAGCTCATGTCTTCCTTGTTGCCGAGCTCATGTCTTCCTTGTTTACCGAGCTCTTCATGTCTTCCTTGTTACCGAGCTCTTCATGTCTTCCTTGTCATGGCCGAGCTCAGCATGTCTTCCTTGTTTTCGTAACCGAGCTGAGGCATTCTTTATGATACTTGTGTGACAATGTGTTGACAATAATTCCAACACAAAATACCAAGCTTCAAACATCAAACTCTCTTCAAAATCCAACAATTACCACCGCCCACTCACCAGAGGAGATCTGGAGGAAAATCTGTTGCTGCAAGCGTGTCGGGTTCAACGTCGAAGGGGGTGACAACACCTCCCCGACAAGGTAACCCTCAGGCAGCACCTCCACAGAAAAATGTTCCTCCACCAGTGGTTCCCCGGCGAAACAAATCTCCAACACCAGCCAAATCTCACCAGTCTCCTCACCATATTGAAGATGACGACGATGACGACGACCCATTGCTAGCGGATATTGAGGCCTAAAACCTTATTATCCAAGAGCAGGTGCAGCTAATATGTCAACTCAAACAGCAGATCGAGGAGAAGGAGAAGGCCCCACAATCAGCACCCAGACACAATCAGGCCCATTCGGTTGAACAGGACTTGATGTAAGTCCTGAACAATAAAAGGTGAGACCGAACTGACGATGAAGGCTCAAGTATCAGTCATTTAAATAATGACTCCAAGAGGTTGCGCCAGAGACCAGAAGACAACGATGATCTGAGAGAATGGCTTGATCGTCCAGCGAAATATGGTTGTAGTTGGTTTCACTCGAGATCGGCTAGATGCCTATGACCCCGAGGACCACGGCACATCTCCTTTCACTCAGGAGATAAGGGACTTCTCCCTACTGGAGAAATTTAGTGTCCGAAGGTTCGTCCTCTACGACGGGGCTTCGGACTCAGCTGCACACCTCCGACACTTCACCCAGCGGATGTCGGTTTGGGGTGACGTTGGACACCTAAGCTATAGGGTATTTTCCTCCAGTCTAGGAGACCTCCCCCTCGGGTGGTTTTGCGCACTCCTAGAAGGGTCAGTTTCAAGCTGGCGGTAGCTCAGAAACTCCTTCGTGGAGAAGTTCCAGGCACATAGGGTCATCCCGAAAACAGACGATGACCTGATGACGATCAGAATGAGGTGGACTGAAAACATTACTCAGTTTGCCAAAAGGTTCTGGATTGTCTACAGCCAAATCGAAGATCCCACTGATGAAGTCGCCATCAAATGCTTCAAGCAAGCTCTGTTGCCAGCCAACGAGCTTCGGAAGGACCTTGTCCGGTTCACCGTGGTCACAATGAAAGCACTGATGGCCCGAGTGAACCAGTTCGTCGAGGAAGAAGAAGATGAGGTCCAAGTTTGGGAAAGCTTTGGCCTCTGGCACGAAGATAGGCCCTCCAAGAAAGACAAGAAGGCATTTTGGAGGGAGGAGCCAGACAGAAGCAAGGCTTCAACGAAGTCGGCATCGATCTCTACTTCCACCTCTGGGGGCAACAAGAAGCCCAAGCCAGCCATCGCCACCTACAAAGCTATGAATACGATCTTCAAGGAGCCAATTTACAAGCTCCTCGACAAGGTCAAATCACAGTCCTACTTTAAATGGCCGCAACCAATGAAAGGTGATCCCTCCACCCGCGACCAGAGCAAGTTCTATGCCTATCACAAACAAAATGGGCACAGTACTGAAGACTGCATGGCCTTTAAGTCCCACCTCGAAAAGCTCATCAAGGGCGGGCACTTAAAAGATTTCATCAAGGAGGAGGGCAGAGTCAACAGAGCTCACCAACACCGACCTGATGAAGATCAGGATAACGATGAGCCAGGAGGCATCATTAACGTCATCCACCTGGCTCCCACACTGAAAGGGAGTAACCAGGCTCTTGCCGAGGCCAAGAGGGCCTCACACAGCAAGTAGGTGATGACTGCCGAGCTCGGACCCGCATCCAAGAAAGCTCGGAAGGAGAAACCTATAATCTGGTTCTCAAAAGAGGACCTAGATGGGGTCCAGCTCCCCCACAACGACCCGCTAATCCTAACCCTGAGGTTAAAAAACATCAAGGTAAAGCGAATTCTTGTGGATCCTAGGAGCTCATCGAAAATCCTCTACTGCTATTGCTTCAAGAAGCTTGGTCTGAAAGAGGAGGACATGCAAGAAGCCCGCACCCCCCTGGTGGGCTTCAGCTCCAAACCAGTATACCCCAAGGGGAAGGTCTCCTTAGAAGTCAAGGTCGGAGGGGCCTCCATGATAGCCGATTTCCTTGTGGTGGATGCACCATCCCCGTACAATGCAATTATGGGGCAAGCTTAGCTGCACATAATGGAGGCAGTGCCCTCCACCCATCACCAGAAACTCAAGTTCCCGTTAGAGAACTCGAACGGATGAGTTAAGGTGGTTATGGTCAGGGGTGACTAGTAGATGGTCAAGCAGTGCCTGATGGCTGTGGTGCCTGGTGAAACAGAACCTCAGCAGGTACACATGGCCTAATTAGAAGCCAAGCTCAAGGACATCGGGAGATCTCCAAAGTAGAAAAGCATTGAAGATCTGACCGAGGTTAGAATCGATCCCGACGATCCCGAGAGGTATTTCTTGCTTAGAAGCCAGCTCCTTGAAACTGAGAAGTCCGAGCTGTTGAACTTCTTGTTACAGAACAAGGAAGTCTTCGCCTAGACACCTTACGAAATGCCTGGCATCGATCCCGAGATCATGTGCCACAAGCTGAACGTGGACCCCAAGTACAAGCATGTCGTTCAGAAAGCTCGGAAAATGGGGATCCCACAAACCAAGGCCGTGATTGAGGAGGTCGAGAAATTGCTGGAGGCCCGGGCGATCAGGAAAATCCATTACCCTGAGTGGCTGGCCAACACAGTGGTAGTCAAGAAGAAGAATGGAAAGTGGAGGGTCTGCGTGGACTTCACCGACCTCAACAAAGCCTGTTCCAATGACAGTTTTCTGCTCTAGAAGATTGACCAAATGATTGATGCCACTGCCAGGTATGACAGGATGAGTTTCCTCGACGCTTATCTGGTTTACCATCAGATTCCGATGCATGGGCCTGAGGAAGAAAAGACCGCGTTCATAACACTCAAAGGTATCTACTACTACAAAGTGATGCCCTTTGGGTTAAAAAACGCGGGGGCGACTTACCAGAGGCTGGTAACGAGAATGTTCAAAGCCTAGCTCGGAAAAACTATGGTGGTCTACATTGATGACATGGTTGTCAAGTCTAAAAGGTCATAGGACCACTTGGCCGACCTGAGTCAGACGTTTGACATCCTTAAGAAGTTCCAGCTCAAACTGAATGCATCCAAGTGTGCATTTGGTGTTGGCTCCGGCAAATTCCTGGGGAGCCTGGTCACCTGAAGAGGGATCGAAGCCAATCCGGAATAGATCTTGGAAATCTAGGTGATCCAGAGTCCAATCACGGCGAAACAAGTCCAGAGGCTCACAGGGATGGCTGATGCGCTCAATTGCTTCATCAACCGAGCTTCGGACAAGTGTTGTCCTTTGTTTCAGCTCTTGAAGAAAAGCTCGAAATTCTAGTGGACTCCGGAGCGCGACAAAGCCCTTCAGGAACTTAAAAATTATTTTTCCTCACCACCCCTGTTGTCTACACCAAAACAGGGTGAAGTGCTTTAACTTTACCTGGCCGTCTCGGATTATGTAGTGAGCTCGGTACTCATCAGAGAAGAAGACAAGCAGCAGAAGTCTGTATACTACACGAGCAAGATCCTGCTTGACGCCGAGACCAGGTATCTACCACTGGAGAAACTTACATTAGCACTCATCTATGCCAAACTCTCCCACTACTTCCAGACATACATCATAGTGGTTGTTACAGAACATCCACTTAAGTCCCTTTTCAAAAATGCTGACTTCTCTGGAAGGATCTCAAGATGGGCCGTCGAACTAGGCCAGTACGATATCCAGTATCAACCTAGAATGACGATTAAAGCTTAAGTTTTGGCGGACTTCATTGTAGAGTTCATTTCTCCTAGTTCGGCACCGAGACAGCTCGATACCAAACTGAGGGGCAATGAGAAAGAGATCACCGAGACAGAACAAGAACAATCATGGAAGCAGATCCTCGATTCAGCATGGAAAGTCTTCGTCGATGAATCCTCAACCTCCAAGAGGGTAGGCGCTGGCATAGTCTTCCAATCTCCGAAGGGCCTTGTCATCGAGTAAGCCTTAACGCTTGGCTTCAAAGCATCCAATAATGAAGCCAAGTATGAAGCACTTATCGCAGGGCTCGGCAGCACTAAAATCCTAGGAGCACGACAATTGGTGGTCTTCAGCGACTCCTAGCTGGTGACGAGCTAGCTAAGTGGGGACTACCAAGCCCGCGACGGAAGGATAGCAACCCACTTAGCTCGCACAAAACAACTCCTTACTCAATTCAAAAAAGCTGAAGTCAAATAGATCGGCAGAGATTCCAACTCCCATGCCGATGCTCTTGCCAACCTGACCTCTGCTGTCAAGGCTGGGAAGAAGAGAACTGTTGAGGTGGAAACATTAGAAAATCCAAGTATAGAACTCCAGCCACCTCGGCAAGTTTTATGTGCTGATCTCGGTCCGAGTTGGATGGACCCAATCATCGCCTACTTGAGGGACTACCGACTTCCCGAAGATAAGAATGAGGCTCACAAAATCAGGCTGAAAGCATCCCAGTTTTGGTTGTCTCCAGATGGTAAGCTCTACAAAAAATCCTTCACCGACCCTTACCTCCAGTGCATTCACCCGAGCAAAGTCGAAGATTGACTTTACGAAATCCAAGAGGGGATTTGCGAGAACCACATCGGAGGTCAGTCGCTTGCTTACCGAGCTATAAGCCAAGGCTACTGGTGGCCCTACATGCAGAAGGACGCCCAGCTCTATGCCAGGAATTGCGAAAAATGCCAGAAGTTCTCACACTCTCTTCATCAGCCAGCACAGGACCTAAGCCCGCTCACTAGCCCATGGCCCTTCGCTTAGTGGGGCTTGGACATCGTGGGCCCGCTTCACCGAGCTCCAAGGAATAAGAGGCAGCTAATAGTAGCCACCGATTATTTCACCAAATGGATAGAAGCCGATGCATTATCCTTCATCATCGAGCAAGACATGAAGAACTTCGTGTCGAAGAATATCATCACAAGATTTGGAGTACCACGAGCTTTGATCACAGACAATGGGACCCAGTTTGACTCCAATTTCTTCAGAAACTTCTGCCTCGAGCTCGGCATCAGGAACTGCTACTTGACTCCAGCGTATCCACAGAGCAACGGTCAGGTAGAAATCTTGAACAAAATAGTTCTCGATGGGCTCAAGAAAAGAGTCGACAGAGCCAAGGGAAGATGGGTAGAGGAATTTCCAAGTGTCCTCTGGGCTGATGGACCCGGCCTTTCTTCCTCTCCTTCCACCCCAGGGCCGCCGGGGTCCGGCGGAGGAGGAAAAGTGGGCATAGACATTTTTTGTACGGGTATGCCAGATTTTTTATTCTACTTGGAATTCGAAGTAGTGATCCGGAGATTCACCTTCACTAGAAAGGAAATCAACTCTTTTCTTTTTTCTAACTTTTCATTGCACATATATTTTAGAGAAAGAGACACAATTTTTTTTTAAATGCCGTCAAAAGGCGATTTCATTTTGTTTGCCGTGAAAGGTGGTTTTTTTGTTTGTTTGCCGTGAAAGGCAATTTTGCCGTAGAAGGCGATTTACAAATCTCATCAATAATGATAGACAAGAATTGTGATTTTTTTTGTTTCTTTAAAAAAAATACATAATACAGTAGAAAGGGAAGAAAATGGGTCTAACTTCTCAGGACATTGTGGGGACACGTTCAGATCGACGGTCGCAAGTCGTGTATGGGCTTCGCCATCGTCCTTCAGATGAGAACATGTGATGCTTTGATTCTTTTTGGCTTGGATCTAACCTCAGATTTTTAGAGGATAAAGACCAAGGGGAGGTCCTATATCCAATAAAAAACCGAGTAGACGGGCTGAAAAGCCGCGTCTAGGCCATGTTGGATAGAAGAGGAAAGGGTCTTGCCTTGGGGGGTGGCCCCCCAAGGGACTTTGATCACCTCGTGGTGTTTGCTACAGCAGAGTAGTAGGATTTCTTTAGAATTTCTCCCTCTCTTACTTGCGTATACGTCTCTTTGATTTCTGGATTTTCTCCTTGTTCTTCTTGGAATGACCTCCTTTTTATAGGCTTTTGGTAGCCATGGGGTGATTTAAGGCATTGATCAGAGAAATGATGGCATTGATGCTCCATGATAGAAGGAGTTACAAGTTTTTATTTCTTGATTTTATAACTCCTTTTTCTTGGCTTGTGATTGGCCGATGGAAAATGATGGGCATTTAATTGCCCTTAATCTCCATGATGAGGGGAGTTTCATGATTTATTTCTACGATTGCTTGGACTTGTAACTCATTTTTCCTTGAATTTGATTGGGCTGTTCAAAATAATGAGTTAATGACCACATTAAGTTGTCATGAAACGGGTCTTTTAACTTCATTAATTGGTTGCCAGGGTGCTCGAAGAGTCACGGGCTATTGACACCAAAAATGTCACTATGTCCCTTCAATACCAAATGCTATATGGAGCCACATCCTGCCATAAATAGGAAGGCGCCACTTCAAGCACCAGATCTTGTCAGAATCAAACAAAAACTGCAAGATCCTTCAAAGCAGTCAAAAGAAGGGTACACATGAAGTTTCGGGCCATTTCGACATCATTTGGCCTAACTTCACTCCTCCGACAGCCAGACAAGAGCTCCCGGCAGCGACAGTGTCGAAGACTTTAAAACTTCGATCAGAGCCTACGGATGGTCTCAAAATACCTCCAAAAGGCCTCCTGCCAAATTTCAGGTCAAACGGACGACGTTTGACCCTTCATCAACTCTCAGGAAGCAAAAACAGGTCTACCGGCGGCGGAGTATCCCGGAATCATGGCATCCAAATCGGAGCTAATGGATCATCTCAAAATGACTCCAATAGGTCCCCTGTCAAATTTTAGGTCAAACGGACATCGTTCGGCCTAGTTTCAAAGCTCGGCATTTTCCTCGAGGTGAAATCAAGGCGAGCGTTTGCGGGGCCCCAAAAGGCTTCAA